>CAUYLG010058078.1:0-28614 GCA_963573385.1 Cacajao melanocephalus
TATGATCTTGGACAAACCTGACAAAAATAAGCAATGGGGAAAGGACTCCATGTTTAATAAATGGTATTGGGAAAACTGGCTAGCAATGTGCAGAAAGCAGAAACTGGACCCCTTCCTGTCACCTTACACTAAAATTAAATCCAGATGGATTAAAGATTTAAACATAAAATCTAACACCATAAAAACTCTAGAAGAAAACCTAGGCAAAACCATCCAGGACATAGGCATAGGCAAGGACTTCATGACTAAAACACCAAAAGCAATGACAACAAAAGCCAAGACAGACAAATGGGATCTAATTAACCTTCAGAGTTTCTGTACAGCAAAAGAAACAATCATTAGAGTGAACCCACAACCAACAGAATGGGAAAATATTTTTGCAATCTACCCATCTGACAAAGGGCTAATATCCAGAATCTACAAAGAACTAAAACAAATTTACAAGAAAAAAACAAACAAACCCATTTGAAAGTGGGCAAAGGATATGAACAGACACTTTTCAAAAGAAGACATATATGAGGCCAACAAACATATGAAAAAGTGTTCATCATTACTGGTCATTAGAGAAATGCAAATCAAAACCACACTGAGGTATCTTCTCTCTCCTGTTAGAATGGCAATCATTAAAAAATCTGGAGACAACAGATGCTGGAGAGGATGTGGAGAAATAGGAACACTCTTACACTGTTGGTGGAAGTGTAAATTAGTTCAACCATTGTGGAAGACAGTGTGGCAATTCCTCAAGGATCTAGAACCAGAAATACCATTTGACCCAGCAATCCCATTACTGGGTATATACCCAAAGGACTATAAATCCTTCTATTATAAAGATGCATGCACACGTATGTTCATTGCAGCTCTATGTACAATAGCAAAGACCTGGAACCAACCCAAATGCCCATCAATGATAGATTGGACAAAGAAAATGTGGCACATGGACACCATGGAATACTATGCAGCCATAAAAAATGATGAGTTCGCATCCTTTGTAGGGACTTGGATGAATCTGGAAACCATCATTCTCAGCAAACTGACACAAGAACAGAAAACCAAACACCGCATGTTCTTACTCATAGGCGGGTGTTGAACAATGAGAACATGTGGACTCAGGGAGAGGAGCATCACACACTGGGGGCAGTCAGTGGGGGCTAGGTGAAGGACAGTGGTTGGGTGAAGGGTGGGGAGGGATAACATGGGGAGAAATGTCGGATATAGATGAAGGGGAAATAGAGGCAGCAAACCACCTGGTTTTGTATGCACCTATGCAACAACCCTGCATGACCTTCACATGTACCCCAGAACCTAAAGTACAATTTAAAAAAAAGTAAAAATAAAAATAAAAAAAGAAAACAATTAACAATGACTGCAAAGCCTTGTAGACCTACTGTTTACCTCAGCCTGTATCTAGGAACCTTGATAAAAAGCATTGTGCCAACATACCAGAGACTCAGTCCTGAGGTTCTGCAGGGATCTTGCTTTCTTGGCTTTTACCAAATAACAGAACATAGAGGGCAATTCTTGGCATTCAGAGAATAATTCCATTTCACTTCCATCTTTGATCCAAGCTTTACTAATCCTACATATTACCTCATTCAATGAACATTTACTAAACAGTGTAAAATAATGAATGTGGGGTGTGGAGTCTAACGAACCCAGGTTAAAGTCCATTTTGCCACATACCAGTTGCTACATACCAACTTAGAAGGGGAAGGACAAGTGGTGGTATTGAAACCAAATAAAAAGCATGGGTCATGCCTGTAATCCCAGCACTTTGAGAGGCCCAGGCGGGCGGATTGCTTGGGTCCAGGAGTTTGAGACTAGCCTGGGTGGCATGGCGAAACTCCATCTTGACGAAAAATACAAAAATTAGCTGAACATAGTGGTATGTGCCTGTAGTCCCAGCTACTCAGGAGGCTGAGGTGGGATGACCCCTTAAGCCCAGGAGGCAGAAGTTGCAGTGAGCCAAGATTGTGCCACTGCATTCCAGCCTGGGTGAAAAAGTGAGACCCCACCTCAAAAAAAAAAAAGTTAAAAAAAAAAACACAGGCATACAGGTGCCTTGATTTCTTCATTTAAAATGAGAATAATTGCTTCACAGGGTTGTTTTCATTCAGCCCAGTGCCTGATATAGAATAAACACTCAAGAAATAAAAATAGATATTTATCAAGTGCCCACTGCCAGACATTATTCTAAATGCTTTATGTGCAAAAAATGGTATTTGATATACAAATGGCAGATAATTAAACTCTTTAATAACAAAATGATAGCTAACATTTATTGAAAGCTTAATTCCCTATACTGTTTTAAAAATATGTATTAACTTTGTAAATCCTCACAACAACCCTATTTAGTGAATACTAAGATTCTGATTTTATAGATAAGTTGAGGACGAGTTGGATAAATTGGTCCAGGATCCTGTAACTGGAAAGTGGTGTAGCTGGACTCAAAACCAGATAATCTGACTTTAGAGCTCATGGGAGCTTCTGAGCAGCTGCTCTCCAGCCCTAAGTTACACTTCGTCCCCTTTAACCTTCATTCAAAGCTGCCCCATTGCAGCATAGGGTAGAAGAACTATAATGCAGCTCAGGTAATAATGACACATATCATTTATTAGCTTTTATTGCATGCTAGATACTGTGCTGGGGTGTTTTGCATATGTTATATTGAATCCTTACATTGATAACATAACGTGATTACTATTAACATTGTTTATAGATGAGAATAAGGCTGCCCAAACTCACAGCTGTTTCCTGCTTTCTGCAAACCCAAATTCCTCTGACTCCAAGCTACATGTTCTTTGTAATTCTTCATGCTGATCCCTCACTGCCCATATCCATCTCCATTCCCTACCTCTAGAATGGACATGGATTTAACTTGAAGAGAATGGATATTTTTAAAATTCTTTTTTAAATGTCTTAATACAATTTCTGCACAAGAAATTGCTAGCGATTGCATGCAAAAATATGATGGTATCTTGTCTCTATCTGAAAAGTACCTTTTTAATTATTTTGTTTTAACCAGGACTGGCACTCAGCTATCAGGATACAAGAATCTTAAAAGGTTCTTTGCCAGTCTGGGCATCAAGGTAACTTCTTAGCCTCCAATCAAAAAATCATCATTTTTTCCTTTTTGAGCCCCATAATTTATGACTTAGTAAATCTTTCCCATACTTGTACAATGTTCATCCTCTTCCCAGGACAAAGCAGGGGTTCCAAAACATAAGAGATGTGGTTATGGTGTGTATGCAGGTTGGGGAGGTGTCTTTGTATTTCTGAGGACTGAAATTTCCTTGAAATACAGAAGGAAACTGGAAAAATATCTCTTTGGTTAGTAATTCATCCAACTGGCTAAAAATGGTTCAGAGCAGCTGGATAGCCTAAATGGAAAGCCTTAAAAAGAATTAAGCTTTAGGAGATATTGAAACCAAATAAAGTTTGTTCTAAATTCAACAGAGAAACTATACGTTTTATATCTTAATAAGTGTAGTTCATCTAGTTGATTTTTTCATCTCCAGGATCTGAAAGCTCAGTGTCAAAAATCCTCAAAGTAGTCTTGTTATCCCCAGCTGTCATCACTTATAGTACTAAAGCAAGTGCAAGACCAGGTCTCCTGTATTCCAAGTTCTAATCCAGTCTTCATTGCTGGCTCACCAAATGGCCATAGGAAGTAGTGTAAGATCCTTGCCCCAGTTTTGTCAGTGTTAGCAACGGTCAGACCACAGGTGGCATCAGTGAAGAAAATCTGCCTGTTCTCATGCTAAAAGGGAGTAGACAGAATAACTACTAAAAATGTGCCCAATGTGAAGTCCAAATTGAATTGTCTCCCTGTGTACAACAAAAGGACCCCTTCTCCTTACTCCTGCCATCAGGAAAAGTGGGCTTGGTTAATCAAGAACATGAGTCCTGGGCAAGAAGTTTGAAAAATGAGACTCTAGCTTATTTTTCTTCTTTGGTAAGCTTACCAAAAAAATAGAAGTCAGATGCCTAAGGGTTATAGGTAATACAGTTTACTGTTCTAGAAATATCTATAGACACCCACAAGATACAGAATAAAGGCTCTGTCCCGAGGCTATGGGCCCCCACAGAACCCACTCTAATCCATGCTTTTCTTCAAAATCTCTAATGCACTACTCAAAATTTGTTGAATGAATCAACAAATAATAAGATTGTCCTACTTACCTACTTAGAAAGGGACTTCATAAGGCAAAGGAGTGACTGACAAATCTTTAGAAACTCACAAGTGCTCCTAAATTTGGGAATAAAACAGTTATAGATTATCAAGGGATATACTGCTAACAAGTATTTACCTTAAAATCAAAAGATGTAGGTGTGAGATTTTGCTTTGACAACTTACTCATAGCAGTTGAACAAGTCACAACCCCTTGTAGTTGCAATTTGCTGATGAGCAAAAATGGAAATAATACCTGCACCATTTTTTGGTATTACTGTTGCTCATTTATTCATTCACTTCTTTAACAAGAAGTGAATGCTGACCATATTCCAAACACTGTGCTAGACACTGTGGTAGAAGTAGAGGAATAATACAAGCCCTGGACTGTTTTTCCTTATGCACTTTTTGAAACATATGAATAAATAGAAATACTATGATGACAGTGACAGTTGATCTTTCTTGATAAAATACATCCTATTTATTAAGCACTATTTTCTAGCAGGAACTATGCTAATACCTATTCATAAATTACAAAATTCCTTAGGAATTGGCATTATCATATTCAGATCACACAGCTTGTAAGTGGCAGAGCTGGGATAATTTCAACCCAGGACTGTGCCAACTCTAAACCTGTATACTCTTTCCACCTTATCACACTGTCCACATACATGGCTATTAGCTGGATGTTGTTTTTTCTTTCTAATCAAATATACCAATGACTAACAGATGTATTTTTTGCCCAATCTATCTTCTGAAAAAGACAACAAATCTTTCTTAACTCAGCCTTGGCACAATGCAATCTGTCTGAATTGTCCTCTAAAAATGAAGGACAATGTGTGTACATACAACATATCTTCCAAGAGTGAAGAGGACTAAAATAGTCCTAGGCAAAAGAAAGGCACATCAGCCTAATCAAGGCCAGATAAAATGACACATACAGCATTTATTACCAACAGAGAGACTGGATGTGCATGGTCTCTGGGACTCAGTGTCAGGCCAATTATGGATCAAAGGGACAAATGTGCTTCCATTTTTCCTTCAGGGATTATCACAATCATTTAGCATTACTGGTGACAGGGCAGTCGGTTATAACATAGTGTGAGCAGCAGTTTTCTGGATCGCTTGTGTCGATGCAGGTCATTGGACAAAGAAATCTTAAAATTCTTCCTCACACAAGTCACAGTTGCTTACCATTAGGTCCCAGTTAAGCATTAACTCTTCATTGATTCACATTCAGACAGCAGTAATATTTCCACTGGAACAACTATGCCGCTGAAGGAACCAGATACTATGTAAATGATTAAGAGACTGTGCTCATTGACTGTTACTTGTATTAGGTCAAGGCTGAAAGGAAATTTAGAGGGCATCTGACCTAACTCTCACTTTACAGGTGAGAAAACTGGAGCTCAGGAAAGGGAAGTGACTTCCTCATGTCACACAGTCATTACTTACTACTTACTGCAAAAGAAACAAAATCAAGTTGGGGGAAAGGATAGGATGTTAGAGGTGAACTAAATTATTCATCTTTCTCGGTCAAAAATTGAAAAATAAAAGAGGGACACAAAAGTTAATTTGTGTTATAAGTGTAACCAGTGGAAGAACTGAAAACAAATCAGTCCTGATGAGACCACAACCTACCTGTGTGACCTTGTGTAAACCCTTTGAATCTCAGTTTTTTCATCTATAAAATAGGGATGTAGCCGGGCACAGTGGCTCACTCTTGTAATCCCAGCAATTTAGGAGGCCAAGGCAGGCAGATCACAAGGTCAGGATATCAAGACCATCCTGGCCAACATGGTGAAACCCTGTCTCTACTAAAAATACAAAAATTAGCTGGGCGTGGTGGCATGTTCCTGTAATCCCAGCTACTCGGGAGGCTGAGGCAGGAGAATCACTTGAACTAGGGAGGTGGAGGTTGCAGTGAGCCGAGATCATGCCACTGCACTCCAGCCTGGCGACAGAAATTCTGTCTCTCTCACACACACACACACACACACACACAAAATAAGGATGCTGCCACTGATACAGCTGATTTCCTAAGGTTCTTATTAAAAACAGGATGGTAGATGTAGGAAATGGTGATAATTCTCAAGACAAATCAAGGGACGGTTTCTTAGCAATTTTCTCCCATTCATTTATATAATAGGATTTCTATAACAGCCCACCAATACCTACACTGACTTCCTTCCCCAGGATGTCACCTAATACTATAGTCTACTCTTTCTAGCCTCTAGTTAGGAAAAATTCAATCTTTGAGATGTAAGTACAATTAGAAATTATCCAATTGAATGGTCTCTCTCTCCCTTCTCCTAAATCAAGATCTAGTCCATCTGTTACTGGCTTTTCTCTTTGGAGTCAGAGATTCCTTTCTAGAATTTCCTCACTGTAAACAGAAAAAGAAATCTACCCTGGTTTCTTTCCCCTTGTCAAAGAGGTGCTGAGCAGAGTAGCAAGCAACATAAGAGGACAAATACCATTCTCTCTTAAAGGATTTTAAAACCAAGTTGGCAGAGCATCAGAGGCTGGTTGGGACCAGGAATAGTCATCTCATAACATGTTGTGGCACTAAGAAACAGTAGAAAAACATCATATGTGCTCCTCTTTCCAGTGTTTATTATTCATAAGCCTGAAAGGAAACTGCTGATCTACCATTCTAGTCTCCAGAGATGTGTTATATGTACACACATACAGGCAAACATGTGCAACATAAACACATAGGCTCACACTCTCCCTCACTTTTTGGGAAAAATTTTTCAGCCCTCTGAAAGGCTTTTTTGCATTACCAGATTGTATAGTCCCACTAAGCAGAAAATCAGACTTACATTTTTGTAGAGAAATGCACACTTGTTCCAATTTTCCTGTCTAAATTATCCAAGCCCTTACAGTGGTTCACTTAAAGATCATTACTCATGTTACTGAGTGGGCTGCAGAGTGATCATGCCTACGCAAGGTATTCTTCTGGGTGTTGGAAAAATGACAGGCGTTAGCAATATCATCAAATGTGCTGAGATTAAGTCAAACTTGCAAAGTTCCATCAGCGCCATATAAGGCAAGATATTTATCCTGCAACTGAAGTCAGGAAGGGAGAGGGGGAAGGAAGGAGGTATTAAGTGATTTATAATTGAAAATGTTCAAATTGGCAGACAGGCTGAAGGTCCCACGGGAAGTTGCTAGCAATCAACAATATAGCCATTTGAAGCTCTGTTTAACATAAACCACTAATGCAAAATTAGAAGAGTTTACTTTAAAAAAAAAAGTCTCAGTTTTCCCAATTTTTTATTTGTATCTGGCACATAAAGACTACTTTCCATGTGTCAATTATAACTATGATCAAACAAGCGTCATTTTAAAAGAAACTGAAGAAATGATCACCTGAACATGGAGGAGAAATTACTATTTAAAAAGTGAAACAAATCTCAGCTAAAAGCTTTTTGTTCTTTATAAAACTCCCCAAAAAGTGTCTCAGATCTTAATTAGCTTTCCTCTTCATCTCTGGTAAAATGAGCTTACAAAGTTTTCTATAAAGGAAAATTCCATTTCCACAAAGGAATTTGAAAAATATGCAATCACCCACCTGGAAGATGTATAAGTTCATTTCCATCCTATTTGAGACTTACTGCTGGCCATGTGTGTGCATTTGTACATTTTGACTAATAATTATGGAAAATTATGGGAGATGCTGTTAGGAAAATTGGTTCCATCAAATTAGGAAGGAATATTCTAATATTTCTGTAGTCAGAGGTCTACTATCACAATAAGCATGATTTACAAAATAAATTTCAAGTCATTAATGGAAATTGTACTTTAAACTAGAATTATATACTCATTCAGAATTTGATACTGTTCCATTGTGTTCTTAAAAACACAAGCATCAGTTAATTGAAATTTATTTTCAATACATTTGAAGTACACAAAAGATCAATTTTTGAAGAGTTCCCTAAATAAGGTATCTGCAAGTATCTTGTATTGCTTCTCACTCTTCATCGGTCAACTCCAACTTTTTGATGTTTTGGCTAATATATTCCTTGCCAAACTCAAATAAGTATGATATTGCTACTATTAATGAGACTTTGTTGCCAGTTTTTCCACATTTAAGATTATTAGCTCCAGTCGAAATGCACATTTTAAAATGTGACTCATTTCATTCCTCTAAAATGTTTACCCCACTGCTCACAGAGTTCTTGTTTGAGTCTGGAGCTAAAATATGAAAGGAGGTTAAATTGGCCTCAATGCCCTCTTGCTCTAAAAGCAAACCAGGCTTCCCATGGGTAGAATATTTAGATTGTTGATCATCAAGTGACTTCTTTTTACATGCAGGAAGTTTCTGTTGTTTTTGTTATACTTTTTAAAATGTATATTCCAAGAATATCCACAAGAGAGAAAAGAAAAACAGAGAAATTTATAGAGCTCACCTCTCCTATTCTATATGGTCTTAACCTACCTCTCAGTGCTGCAATTGTTCCTTTGCCCCACAGCAACATTTGAGCATGCCCCAGGCTGGTAGAACCCAGCTGCTTCTCTGTGGCCTGCTTCTGGCTACATAGCTGCCCCAACCCAGAGACAGTATAAACCTTGATCATTGGTGTGGAATGTAATACAAGAGACAATATATCAATATGATTCTCACTGAATTCAGAGTTGTAGTTTCTGTAACATAACTGTAAGGCAGGCCTATTTCAAACATTTCAGTCCCACTTGACAGTAAGTCTACATCTCTTTTAAATAGATCACCCTACACATATCTATATCAAGACAGTCTCATAGCTTCAAGTTGTACCACTTGGCTAATCTATTAATACAATTTTAAAGTAGCCATTTTTTAAAATACAGAGAAAAAATAATTATTCATATAATAATGACTATTATTTGGCATGATAGTAATAATAATAAAAACAGCTATCATTTATCAAGTGCTTACTGGATTTCTTGCATCATGCTATCTGTTTTGTGGACCTTATCTCATTTAATCTCTACAAAAATCCTGTGAGTTCAGTACATGATTACCTTCATATTACAAATGAGGAAGCTAAGGCTCAGAAAGATTAACTTACCCAATATCATAGCAGCCAGTGAATGAGAAAAATGAGATTTGAACACAACTTTGTTTTAAACCCACTCTCCTAACTTCCAGACTGGTGATTCCTAACCCAATCTGCAAATTAGACTCATGATTAAATTTGTAATTTGGATAAAATTGTATATGTGGGACCCAGACATAAGTAATTTTTAAAAGACTTCCATATGTTTCTGTATAGCCAAAAGATTCTTGAAGTTTTACTGAAATTCTGTGCTTGAAAATATTTTGGCAGTTTGGTTACTTTTCTAAGTTAGTAATTGGCCATACTTGACCTTGAGAAAATTACTTCCCCTGTCTAAGAGTCACTTTCCTTATGATGGAGGTGGACTGCAGAGCTCTAAAGACCTAGTCAAGCTTAAATATCCAAAGATCTACAATTTAAATTAAAACTTGAGAAGATCCATTTACCTAAAAACCTAAATCTAGAAGATTTTAATGGTCATATATATGGAGCTAGAACAACCTAACTAAACTATTCCATGGGCATTATTGCTTGAGTAAACCCTTCCACTTCTCAATCTTTTGAACACATTTTTATTTTAGCCTGCTGGACACCCTACCCTGCCCTTTGGTTCCTGATGCTGGCCAGAATTTCTTGTGGCGCTTTTCCATGTTCACATATAAATTCTTACTCTTTGGGTATAATCAGCCACTACTAATTGTTCTTCCTTTCATTTCTTCAACAGTTTGCGGAGTGGATACTATATGCCTGGCACTGTTCTAGGAGTAAATATATTAAATGTTACTATAACATTGAATACACCAGAAAAAGCCCTGCCTTCATGGAGCTTATATTCTCATGGCAGAAGACAAATAACAAATGAGTAAACAAATACAATCTCTCTGTTAGTAACAACTGCTAAGGGGAAAAAAAAGGCAAAATAAGGAGTTAGAAAGCCAGGGATGATACTTTGGATAAGGTGTTAAGGGAAGGCCTCTCAGAGAGGGTGATATTCAAAGAGACGCTTGAGCAAAGGGAAGAGCAAGGCTATCTGGTGGAAAAATATTCCAAGTAACTGGAAGAGAACATTTTTCTAGAACCATACCACAAAACTTTAGGGGACATCTCTTGGGTGAGGACTGGGCCAGAGCTGAGAATGCATCTATACAATTTGGAGATCAGATGGGTTCACTTTAGCCTAACCTAGTCTTCTTAGCTCCTGCCTCTGAGGCCTTTGTTATCATATGCTCATTGAAATAATCTTTGAAAGAAGTCTATTAAGAAAAAGTAGGCTAACAAACATAGTAATGATTCAAGGCATAACAGCTAATAACACAGAGTCTACGTGTGACAGACATGGAATCTGATCTCAGCTCTACCTCCTAAGAGTTGTTTGACCTTAACCAAGATACATCCGCTTTCTGTACCTTACTTTCTTTGTCTGGAAAACAAGAAGAGTGAGTTAATAAAATATCTTACAATATCTAGTGCAAAACAAATGTTCAATAATATAATTATTATAATTAAAAACATAGAAGTAGAAAGGGAACTGGTCCTAGAGGCAGGGAACCTGGGGTGATGTTCCAGTTATACCACTTACTAAACATGTGACCAAGAAAGTCACTTAACTTCTCTGGCCTCAGACTGCTCTTCTCAACTATGGAAATGGAAATAATGATTAACACCTGATAGGCTTTGGCTTTGTGTCCCCACTCAAATTTCATCTTGAATTATAATCCCATAACTCCCACCTGTTGTGGGAGGGACCTGGTGGGAGATAATTGAATCATAGAGGCAGTTTATCCCATGCTGTTCTTGTAATAGCGAGTGAGTCCTCACAAGATCTGATGGTTTTATAAGGGGCTTTTTCTCCTTTCCTCAGCACTTCTTCTGCCACTATGTGAAGAAGGCTGTGTTTGCTTCCTCCTGCACTATGACTGTAAGTTTCCTGAGGCATCCCCAGCCCTGTAGAACTGTGAGCCAATTAAACCTCTTTTTTATAAATTACCCAGTCTCGGGGATGCACTTATGGCAGCAGGAGAATGGACCAATACAAAACCTGACCTCAAGGACTGTCACATCAAACAAAAAAATGAAAATTGTAGAACTGTTTAAGAGTGATTTAGGTAAAGAGTAAGATGTGATCTGAGAATTTGTATTGGCTCAAGGCACAGGATTTTTTTACTACTGATACTTGGCAACAAAAATAGCCATTCCAAAGTAATTTTTACAAAATTATAAACACAGGCAATTTCGTTCCTTCTCAGCACTAATCATTAAATTTTCTAGTCACCCAAATCTGATAAAATTGTTTTTAACATGTGGAATTATTGGAGCACAGACGTTTATAACTGACAGGATTCTCAGAGTTCATGATATCCAATCTTATCTTCGTACAGATAAGAAAGTTGAGACCCAGAAATGTAAAGTGATGAAGTATAGCCACATAGTTACTTAGTGGGAAATCCACAAGCAGAATCCAGATTCCCTGACTCTCTCCAGTCCTCTCCATAGTATAGAAATATTCTCCATTTCTTACTGTTTCTTAGCCTCAGTTTCAGTTTATTGTGTTTTGAAACAGGATTTTGCTTAGAAAATGAACTCCCTAGGTATTTTTCTCAAGATATATAGGTTTTCTTATCTGATATAGCCACATGCACATATGAGAGAAGCCTACTGCAAATCTCTCACAATATTTCACATTTGTAGTTAAATAGTACCAATAGTTGGACTGCATTCAATTATACATTCATTTTTCTGGGGCCATTTCAGCAGAATACAATAAAATTCTTCTTATCATCACAAAAATCATATTTGAATAAAAGAAAACAAAGGAACTAGTGGTTTTATAATGTCAAAGACCGTTAAAACCCACAAATGGGTTAAATCACCAGAAAAATTCTAGCATTCCCAGAAAAAAAACAAAGCATGATAACTAGCCAAAAGCCGGCCAAACATAAGGATTCCTATGGAGAATAACAGGAAGCACCTTATAGATAGACAAAACTTGTCATCTCACTTGACACTTTCTTCAAAAGCCCTGGAAGCACTTAAGACACAGATATGGTTTTCCCTAATGACATCATGCTGTGGGCAAATAATGGACAGAGTTTTCACCAAATGATCTCCAAGTAGCTTGCAACATAATGCACTCAATAGGGATTGTACTACAACGCCTAGATTCAACCTCCTATGAAGTTCCGGACATTATCTGAAAGGCTTGGTAAAGATGAAGAGGTCAGTGGAGTGTGAGAATGTTCTGCAGCAGGACTAACAAATTCTTACAGAAACAATTCATTTTCTTTCCTGTAGATCAGGAGGGGAATAATTGTTCAAGAGACTGTCATTCTCCAGCCACCTAACTAAATTAAATTTTAGAAATGTTTCCTGCTGAGGTAGCATCTCTTTTTGTATTGCCAAAGGAAAAAAATGACCCTAGCTCATATGGTGCTTCCTTCCTGCCCCACCTCACTGATCACTGGGTCTTATATGCTATTCAAAGACAATGGTCTCCTCTCCTGAGTTAAAAATATACCATGCCATTTCAGATGCTGATGCTGTATGTTATAATAATGCTGATCACAGTGATAATAGATCATATTTATTGAACACTTTACTTTGTGCAAGGTAACTCCTACCAGGTCATTTAATCCTCATAGCATTCAGAGGTAGATACTATTATATCTCACTTTTGCCAATAATGAAATTGAGGCTCAAAAAGGTGAAGCAAGACCGTAACTACTGAGTGATGAGTAGGAATTAGGTCCCCACAAATATGACTGCACAGCCTACCTTCTTAACTACTCATGCTTGTTTTAGAGGTTAAAACCCTATATGATCTAAAAGGCACAATCAAGCTTAGGAACAAGGGCATAAAACAAATAACACTAATAAGATTCTACACACTGTCCAGGAAACCTCCCATTCTGATGGTTCTTGCAAATAACACACCTCTCGCTTAACAGACATTCTCTCTTTCACACACACACACACACACACACACACACACAAATATATATAGAGAGAGGGGCACAGCATTGTAGGTATAGTAAATACCACTGAATTGTACACTTTAAAAAAGGTTTTATGTGGATTTCACCTTAAAAAAAGACTGTAATTGAGAAAGATGTTACTTTTTATTCATGGAAAACTTCTGTCCTCCCTCTTCCCCCCAAAATTGAAATTTTTTTCCTAGCATTTTGAGAAAATCAAATATAAAAGAAAGAAATTCTACTTGATGTTCATTATTTCTTGATTTCGTATGGAGAAGCTCCATTACTGCTTCAGTAAAGCTATTTCCATTTTTCAGAACCTATAATATCAGAATTGGAAAAGAACGTGCTAATCATCTGGGAAACCTCCTTCCCAAAGCAGGAATCATCCCTATGGTGTCCTTGACACATAGTCATCCAGCTTTTGTTTAACTCTTTCAGTGACTGAGAACTCACTACCTGAAGTTGGCCATTCTATTTGTACATAGATCCAATTAGTAGAAAGGTCTTGCTTATGCCAAGTTAACTCTGCTGGCCTGGAGCTTCTATACATTTTTCCTTCTTTTACCTTATAAAGCTGTTCTGTCCAACTCAGCAGCCAGCAGTTAAATATGGCTGTTTGAATCTAAAACCCATACTATTTTTAAAAATTAGAGATTAATAAATTTAAATCTCAGTTCCTCTGATGACGTAGCCACATACCAGGTTCTCAGTATCCACTTGTGGCTGCTAGCTGCCATATTGAATGGTATAACTATAGAACATTCCCATTTAGCTCAGAAAGTTTTATTGGACAGCACTGCTCATTCGCAAAACAGAATATTGACTACTTCTTTCATGTGAAAAACTATCCCAAAGTTCCCTCTCAGTCATTTTTACCCATATTAAATAGCCCTAGTTCCTTCAATTTTATGGAACGGTGTACAGGCTGTTCCTGGCTTACAATGGCTCAATTTAAGATTTTTCAATTTTATGATGGTATGAAAGCAATACACATCCAGTATAGGGCTACATCCGGATGAATGTAACCCTGAATGACAAGTCGTTACTTGTGATATTTTCACCTTACCATGAGTTTATTGGGATATAACTCCATAAGTCAAGGAGCACTATACTAGTTTTCTATTGCTCCGTAAAAATTACTACCAATTTAGCAGCCTAAAACAACACTCATTTATTACCTCACAGTTCTGAGGCCGAAAGTCAATAAACTCAACTGTGTTCTGTGTTTTGTGTTTCACAAGGCTGAAATCAAGATGTTGACCAGGCTAGGCTCTGGGGTACCAGACCATTAAGTCATTGGCAAAATTCTGTTTTGTTCAGCTCTAGGACTGAGTGCCCCATTTCCTTTCTGGCTGTCAGCCAGGGGTGCTCTCAGCTTCTAGTCATTCCTTCCATATGGACTCCGCTAGCCCCTCCATCATCAAAGCCAGCAAGAGTGCATCAAATCCTTCACATATTTCCAGTACCTCTGACTTCCTATTATACTACCAGCTGAAGAAAACACTGTTTTTGAAGGCCTCATATAAGTAGGTTGGTCACATCTGGATAATCTCCCTATATTAAGGTAACCTGTAGATCCCTTTGTAGATATGTCATCATATTCACAATCTGGGGATCAAGGTGGGAAATCTTATGAGACCACCATAAAATCCAGGCAACCACAAATGTAACTATCTAATCATGGCTATGATGCATATATTTTCCAGAGAGCCATTGGGCCTAGGTCATTTCTTCCTTTGGGTTCTAGAAAAGAGAAGCTGTTACATAAACTGGAAATATTTCTAAAACTTAATTTCAACCAAAATTCTAGTAAGATACGTAAATGCAGTTTGAGGCCTCCTAAAGATAAGCAAGTTGCCACAGGAATGCAATTAAAACCCAGAACTAAGTATCTTTTTCCACCACCTTACTATTTAAAGAAACTAGAAGATCCCAGTTATTCACTTTATGATATTCACATGTGCTCAACTAGTATTCAATGAGATAACCTGAATCCAAGGAGAATTTAAATGAGACTGGCTTTGTGTGTCTAAAACAAAGTGTGTTAAGAGAAAATATAGCAGATTTTAATAATTACAAATTTAATACAGAAAATCAAGCAAAATTAGTAGAGGCAGTGGAGTTAGAAAGGGTTAGCAAAATATTACATTTAATGGTAATATGAAATTATGACTTTTCTATTACTTTTACATAATTACCCTTGTTAACTCTTTCTAAATGCCAAACTTCACAAAAATACTTCCCTCTATTGTGGCTCCTTGCAAAAGACAATTATTAGGACTTGGGTCACCTTACAAGTAGTGGGGTGATGGTCTAAAGAGTTTGAAGATGTTCAAATGGTGAATCAATGACAACATTCAGTCAGAAATAACGATTGCATGAATATCCAAAACATCACCAAGCATCGTCCCTTGTAAAAAAAAGTCAATAGTCATATCTACTTTGCCTATCTTAGAGGCACAGAATAGATAGGGAGAAACAAAGTAATAATGACTTAAATGTTCTTTGAAAGGTTAAAAGTGCTATATAAGTAAAGGGGTGATAATGATAATGGTGATGATTACTCTTACTATTTTTGTTATTATCACGGTGCACGAAACTGAGGGGGAACCTACTTCACTAGATTCCTGAAACTTTGGGCAAAGCCCCAGGAACAGATTGTTCTAAGATTTCCTCATCTTGAAAATGGAAACAATGTATATATAAACAATTCTGTAAATAGAATATGACTTATATTTCCTGGACAACAGTGTTGTTCTGATTGAAAAAAAAAAAAAGTTTCATAGGCACTGTGAGTGGATACTACTCAGACAAAAGAAGGATCATCCATTACCATTTCCCATAGTGTATGATGACCTCATATCCTGGCTCCCAGCATCATCCTTTATCCCCAGTATCCAATAGAATGTCATACCTGCTGACAAGGTAACACTTATAGGACTGGCCCTGGCTATTTTGTAAAGGGATTTCACAAGTCACCATTGTCTCCAGAATCATTGCCAATTCTACTACCTCCAAAAAAGTTATCCCTTCTTTGACATTCTTGTTTCAACTTTCCCCAAGTTTCATTTTCCTCAACATGTAGAGTTGAGTTAGAAGTAATGTCATAAAACTTCAATATTTTAAAGCATTGTTTAAAAATTGAGTTCAATTCCATCTTTTCTAAATGAGGAAATTGAAGTGAAAAGAAGTTAGGGTCGTAGAACTCAATCCCACTCTCACACTCATTGTTTCACAATCATCCCTCATGCTGGCCTAGGATTCTCATTACCGATATATGTAAAAACCTACAAAATCTGACTTACTCATAAGGCCAAAGAAGAAACATGGACCAGACTAATACCCACTAGCAAATGCTGAGTTTAGCTCCTGTATGGCCAGCTTATTTCATGTTGCACAGTTAAGATTGTGCCTATACATTCAGATCATTTTAAATTTCTTATTCTAAAATAATTTTGGACTTATAGAAAAGGTACAAAAACTATCCAGAAAGTTTCCATATACTCTTTACCCTTTAATGTTAACAACTTGTATAACCTTCATAAAATTATCAAAACCAGAAAGTTACATTGGCTTAATACTATTAGCTAAACTACAGACCAAACTGGAATTTCATCAGGTTTCTGGAACGAATGTCCCTGTTCTGTTCTAATCTAGGTTCCCCATTGTAACAGTTGTCATATCTCTTTGCTCTCTTCCAGTTTGTGACAGTGCTTTAGTCTTTGTCTTTCATTGCCTGGACACTCTTGATGAGTATTAGTTATTTTGTTGAATGTTTCTCAATTATTTTAGATCATTATAGAGAAGTCCAAATCTCATGGTTCAGTAAGTGGAGCTCTTACTTTGCATTTTGATCAGTTTCACCTCTACTGAAGTAGTGCCTGGTTTTGTTTTTCACTTATGACCATTCCCTAGATGAATGAAGTGAAATTTATCATCACTCATTTGCCAAAATTAGACTTGCTATTCTTCAGGTGCCTCTGGAGAATCACTTTGTGATGCATCATGAGTAATGAGAAACATTGTCAGGACATATGATGTAAAGCTAATTAATATGTTAATCATGAGTCTGTGTTGTTATCTTGCCTAGTTTAATTATGATAGAGTACTGTAGAGAAGCTGAACAACTGGGCAACAGTGGTGCAGTCAAAAGCCATGAAGAGATGATTTGTATGTTACATGAAAAGCTCTGGAAATGCAAACCACAGGGAGGGCCAGCAACAGTAAGCCAGTCATATCTCAGAGCACCAAAACCTTCCAAGTTCTGGGGAACGTTGGGCATGATGGACAGCAATCAACATTCCACTCCCCATCCCATTGTTTGATACATCACATTTCCATCATAAAATAGAGGATATGTGTCTATGGAAGGCAGCTGGGAAGAAGTCTGCCTGGGTAAGTGATCTTGGACAAATCTCTTAATATCTATGAACTTGAGTTCCCTTATCTGTGACATGGGGATAACAGAGCTAGCTATATTTACCTCACAGGTCTGCTAGCAGTGAGGATGAGGGAGGGAAGACACATGAGAGGACATAAGGAAAAGGCAGTAGATAACATGAAGAGCTAGTGTGGCAGAGTCATGTAAGGAATAATTTGATAGCATTATCTGTGGCACCAAAAGGCTGCTCTTCTCACAAAACCTTTTACTGTGGCACCAAAAGGCTGCTCTTCTCACAAAACCTTTTACTAATACAACGCCATAGTTGATATCTTGACACTCTTGTTGACAATAAACTCTTGCCTTATTGTCAGGCTTCTCATGCTTACTCCCCTGTTTCCCCAGCTCTGTGCATGAGCTCCACGGCAACACCTTTTTCCAGGTATATCTTCCCTTTGACACTGAAGGCTACTATTGGGACATACATGGATCAATAAATGTTGTTCAAATGAATTAATAAATGATTAATAAATGAAGACTCTGTTGTCTTATTTGATCCTCCCAATAACCCTGAAAAGCAAGCAGGACAAGTGTTATTTACATTTTAATGAGGTCACATGACTTAAGTGATTTCCACAGTGCTAGACCAGGAAAAATAAAGAGAATGGCCTGCATTAAATGCCATATTTGTTCCATGCCTTATTCTAACTAAGCCAGGAATAGCGCACTTAAATGCCTTTAAGGGTCATCCGAATGTGAGCCATCAGAGAGTGTTAGACAATAGGAATGGTAGGGTCAGTGGCAAAGTGAAGTGTGTGCATAGTACAGCACAAAGTATGCCTGCAGGTCACATTCAGCCTGAGGAACTGGCAGATCATGACCCTTGTGGGCATCTTCATACCCAGGATCTCATTTTACCCTTATCACAAGCTGTAAGGTCTGCATTAATTTCTTTTTTACAGATGAGGTCACTGGAGTTTAGAAATGCTAAGTGCCTGGGCACTGCAGTGTGGGAGGATGGGCCTGGACATTGCTATGTGGATGGGAGGGTGGATAGGAGGGCAGATAGGCCTAGGGAACCATGTTTTGGGGATGCAGAATATTTGACTTTTATAACTGCTGACAAGTAGAGGAAAAGTCAAAGGGAGAGATTCAGCAAGGCTGTAGCTATGGATAAATGTTTTTTGCCAGGTTTCCAACATAGATCCTCTAACTTTTAACATATTAGAGCAGAAAAATATCTTAAAGACCCTCCAATTCAGTGTTCTTCAAACTACCAGTCCCCACTCTCAGGGTTGTAAAATCAGTTTCACTGGGTAACAGCAAGCAATTAAGATAACAAAAAAGAATAGTACAAAAAATATTAGGGTCCCTCACCCATGAGTAATGCTGAGTATTATTTTGTGAAACTTGTAGTCGCAAAAACAAACAAACAAACAAAAAAACACAGATAGAAATGGAAAGTCACATCTCCATTTTACTCTCTTCACTCCACAGATGAAGAAACTGAGTGGGAAAGTGACCTGTCCAAGTGCAGGGAAAAGACAAAGTCAGAATATGATTGGTTAAGAGAGAACTCAACTAAGCCCCCTCCTCTAGGTGAATCTCTGAGGGTAGAGAAATGAAGACAAAACTTTCTGGAAAACAGCCATTTCATAGAAGGCAGAATGCAGCAGAGGTTGCTGCTGGATGGAGAGAGATTGATTATGATACATGATCTTGAGCCTCAAGGGTCTAAATAGATAATGGACCACGCATTTATTGTGTGGGTTTTCTTTCTTTCCTATTTCAAAGCTGCCACTCTTCAGATCTTTCCAATTTTTTAGCTATATTACAGGACCAACTTCTTTGTGCCATCTTGCTCTCCTTATGCTTTTATTTTTCTTCACATTTTTAAACACGAGCTCTCTGTGCCTTGCCTCCAGGATAGAGTCTGGAAGGCTAAATACTCCTTAAATCAGATAATTAAGTGATTTATGGATGCCAAATCAAAGATCTATTCTTGTGGAGAAATGGGGTGGTAAAGAAAGAATAGGAATGGGACTAAAGATAACGCAAGGCTCAAGGTTGGGATAGGACAAAGAAATGTACAAAACAAAAAAACAGGGAAATCTTAAGATTTACGTCATCACCAAAATTAATTCCAGTGATACCAAAGGAGCAAGATGGCAGAATAGAAGGCTCCACCAATGATTCCCCAGCAAGCACACCAATTTAGCAACTATCTGTATAGGTAAATAACTCTTCATAAAAAACAAAACTGAGGACATCCCTCATAGTACCTGGTTTTAACTACGTATCACTGAAAGAAGCACTGAAGAGTAAGAAAAAGTCCTGACTCTCCAACACCACCCCCATCCCCTACCCACAGCAGCAGCAGCATGGTGCTTAGAACATCTCTGAGCATTGGGAGAAAGAGAACACAGCAATTGTGAGGCATTGAACTCGGTGTTGTTCTGTTAGAGCAGAAAGAAAGACTAAACCAAACTCAGCTGATGCTCACTCACGGAGGGAGTGTGTAAACCAGCCCTAGTCGGAGGGGAATCACCCATCCCAGCAGTCTGAATTTGAGTTCCTGAAAACCTTGCCACCTAGGGCCAAAGTACTCACAGTCTCTAAGTAAATTTGAAAAGCTGTCTAGGCCATAAGGACTGCAACTCTTAGGTGAGTCCTAGTGCTGAACTGGGCCAGACACAGTGAACTGTGGGAAGCAAGCAACATACTAAGACACCAGCTGGGGCAGCTAAGAGAGTGCTGGCATCACCCCTCCCCTAACCATAGGCTGCACAGATCTCATCTCTAAAATAGACACCTTCACTCTGCTTGAGGAAAGAATAGGGAAGAGTGGGGAGGGCTTTGTCTTACATCTTGGATACTAGCTCAGCCACAGCAGGATAGGGCACCAGTTATAGTTGTGAGGCCCCTATTCCAGGCCCTAGCTCCCAGACAACATTTCTAGACAAACCCTGGGCCAGAAAGGAACCTGCTGCCTTAAGGGAAAGGGCCTAGTCCTGGCAGCATTCATCAACTGCTGAAGAGCCCATGGGCCATGAAAAACCAGCAGCAATACATACGTACTACACTGAGGGCTGATATGGTTTGGCTCTGTGTTCCTACCTAAATCTCATCTTGAATTGTAATCCCCATAATCCCCAGTGGGAGGTGATTGGATCATGGGGGCAGTTTCCCCCATGCTATTCTTATGATAGTGACTTCTCATGTCTTATAAGTGTCTAGCATTTCTCCTGCTTGTACTTCTCTTGCCTGCCACCATGTGAGAAGGTCCAAGCTTGCTTTCTCTTCACCTTCCACCATGATTGTAAGTTTCTTGATGCCTCCTCAGCCTTGTGGCACTGTGAGGCAATGAAACCTCTTTTCTTTATAAATTGCCCAGTCTCAGGTATTTCTTTATAGCGATGTGAGAACAAACTGATATAAGGGCCTCAGTGAGCCTCTGAGATTTACTGGCCTTGGGTGAGACTCAGCACATTTCCAGCTATGGTGACTATGGGGTAAAACTTCTGCTTGAGAAAAGTGGAGGGAAAAGTACAGGATATTTTGTTTTACACCATAAGTACTGGCATGGCAATAGTAGGGGTAGAGCAAAAAGTGGGCTTTTGGGGTCCCTGATTTCAGGACTTGACTCTTGAATGGCATCTCTGGACCTTCCCCAGGGCAGGGAGCCCACTGCCCTGACAGGAGAATCCCATAACAGGCAACACTCACCACAAGGTGACTAAAGATTCTTGGGCCTTAAGTGAACATCAGCAGTAGTCTGGCAGAACTCATCATGGCATGTGGTGATGGTGGCTGTGAAAATCATTTACCCTAGAATAGTATAGTCAATAAACATGAAGGAGAAATAAAGACTTCCCCAGACAAACAAAGGCTGAGGAATTTCATTGTTTTAGCCTGTTCTCATGCTGCTAAAAAAGGCATACCTGAGACTGAGTAACTTATAAAGGAAAGAGGTTTAATTGGCTCACAGTTCAGCATGGCTGGAGAGGTTTCAGGAAACTTACAACCATGGTGTAAGGGGAAGTAAACACACCCTTCTTCTCATGGTAGCAGGAAGGAGGGGTGAGACACCTCTGCCTTTGGAAAGGGGAGGGAAGACTGGGAAGAACTGTGTCTTGTGGTTTGAGTGCCAGCCCAGCTATAGTACAATAGAATATCAGGTAGACTTCTAAGGTTTTTGATTCTAGTCCCTGACTACTAGACGGCACCTCTGGACCTTCCCAGGGCCTGGGGGAACTCTCCTCCCTGAAGGGAAGGACACAGGCCTGACTGACTTTGCCACCAGCTGATTGTAGAACCCTAGGAGCTTGGGTGAACCTAGGCAGTAGCCAGGGAGACGTTACAGCAGGCCTTGGGTGAGACCTAGTGCTGAGTTGGTTTCAGGTCTGACCCAGTATAGTCACAGTGGCCACAGAGGTGCTTGTATCACTCCACCCTCAGCTTTAGGTGGCTCAGAACAGACAGACTCTGTTTCTTTGGGAGAAAGTAGAGGACAGGGACAAAAGTCTCTGCCTGGTAATCCAGCAAAATATTTTAGATCTTGTCCAAGACCATCAAGGTGGTACCTCTGCAAGTCTGCAGGAAACAGTGTTACTAGGCTTGCAGTGCTGCCCAAACCAGAAGAAGCTTAGACCACAACACCGAAGTCGATTAAAATATCTAAAAAGCCTTCCCAAGAGGAAAGGCTACAAATAAGCCCAGACAGTGAAGACTAGAATAAATATCTAACTCTTCAACGACCAGACATCAAAGAATGTCTACTAGCATCAAAACCATCCAGGAAAACATGACCTCATCAAATGAACTAAATACTGCACCAAGTACCAATCCCGGAGAAACAGGGATATGTGACCTTTCAGACAGAGAATTCAAGATAGATGTACTGAGGAAACTCAAAGAAATTCAACATCATGTAAAGAAAGAATTCAGAATCCTATTATATAAACTTAAAGAAATTGAAGGAATTAAAAAAGAACCAAGCAGAAATTCTGGAGCTGAAAAATGCAATTGGCATAGTGAAAAATGCATCAGAGTCCTTTATTTGCAAAACTGAACAAGCAGACAAAAGAATTATTAAGCTTGAAGACAGGCTCTTTGAAAATACACAGTCAAAGGAGACAAAAGAAAAAATAATTTTAAAATGAATCATACCTAGAGAAGCTAGAAAAAAAGCCTCAAAAGGGCAAATCTAAAAGTTACTGCCTCTGAAGAGGAGACAGATAAAGAAATAAGGGTAGAAAGTTTATTCAAATGGATAATAAAAAGAACATCCCAAACCTAAAGATATTAATATCCAAGTACAAGAAGGTTATAGAACACCAAACAGATTTAACCAAAAGAAAACTACCACAAGGCATTTAATAATCACACTCCCAAAGGTCAAGGATTAAAAAAAAAAAAAAAAGATGCTAAAAGCAACAAGAGAAAAGAAACAAAGGAAACATACAATGGAACTCCAATATATCTGGCAGCAGATTTTTCAATGGAAATCTTACAGGTCAGGAGAGAGTGGCATGACGTATTTAAAGTGCCAAAGGAAAAAATCATTTACCCTAGAGTAGTATAGTTGGTGAACATGAAGGAGAAATAAAGGCTTCCCCAGACAAACAAAACCTGAGGAATTTCATTGTTTTAGTCCATTCTCATGCTACTAATAAAGACATACCTGAGACTGGGTAACTTATAAAAGGAAGAGGTTTAAATGGCTCACAGTTCAGCATGGCTGGAGAGGCTTCAGGAAACTTAAAACCATGAAGGAAGGGGAAGTAAACACATCCTTCTTTACATGGTGGCAGGAAGAAGAATGAGGGCTGAGAAGGGTCAGCTTATGAATCATCAGATCTTGTGAAAACTTACTCACTATCATGAGAATAGCATGGGGGAAACTGCCCCCATGATTCAATTGCCTCCTACCTTCCACCACACATGGGGATTACGGGAGCTACAGTTCAAGATGAGGTTTGGGTGGGACCACAAGAAAACCGTAACATTCATCAACACCAGATCTGTCCTACAAGATACGTTAATGGGGGCATTTCAATAGAAAAGAAAAGGATGTTAATGAGCAATAAGAAATCATCTGAAGGTACAAAATTAACTAGAAAAGTAAGTATACAGAAAAGCAGATTATTATAGCAGTGTAGCTGTGGTGTGTAAACTACTCTTAAGAAGAATGACTAAATAATAAACCAATCAAAAATAATAACTACAAGTTGTCAAGGCTAAACAGTACAATAAGATATAAATAGAAATAACTGAAAGTTTAAAAGTGGGGGGACAAAATTAAGGCATATAATTTTTGTTTTCTTTTTGCTTATTTGTTTTTATGCAAACAGCATTAAGTTCTTATTGGGTAAAAATAGCAGTTTACAAAATAGTATTTACAAGCCTCATGGTAACCCCAAACAAAAAATCATACAAAGGATACTCAAAAAGAAAGACACTAAATCATATCACGAGAGAAAACCACCTTCACTGATGGAAGACAGGACGGAAAGAAAGAAGATAATACCACAAAACAGCCAAAAGCCAAATAAGAAAATGGCAGGAGTAAGTCCTTACTTATCAATAACAACAGTGAATGTAAATAGGTGAAACTCGCCGATCAAAAGACAGAGTGACTGAGTAGATGAAAAAAACAAGACCCACTGATCTGTTGCCTAACAGGAAACATACTTCCCCTGTAAAGATACACATAGACTGAAAATAAAGGAATGTAAAAAGACAAACCAGGCAAATGGAAGCCAAAACATAGCAAGAGTAGCTATTCTTATAACAGACAATGTATATTTCAAGGCAAAAGCCAAAAGAAGAGACAGAAGTCACTGCATAATGACAAAAGGGTTAATTCAGGAAAGGATATAAGAATTGCAAAAATATATGCAAGACTGTAGTACTCAGATATATAAAGCAGATATTATTAGAGCTAAAGAGAGAGATAGACCAAAATACAGTAATAGCTGAAGATTTCAGCAGCCCACTTTCAGCATTGAATGGATCTTCCAGACAGAAAATGAACAAAGAAACATCAGATTTAATCTGCACTGTAGACCAAATGGATCTAATAGATATTTATGGAACATTTCATTTAACAGCTGCAGAATACACATTCTTATTTTCAGCACATGGGTCATTCTCAAGGATAGACCATATGTTAAGTCACAAAAATGTCTTAAAGCTTTTTAAAAAATGAAATAATATCAAGCATCTTCTCTGACCACAATGTAATAAAACTAGAAAACAAAACCATGAGGAATTCTGGAAACTATACAAATACATTGAAGCTAAACAATATACTCCTGAATGGACCAGTGGGTCAATGAAGAAGTTAAGGAAATTTAAAATTTTCTTGAATAGAAAACCAAACACTGCATGTTTTCACTGATAAGTGGTGTTGAACAATGAGAACACATAGACACAGGGAAAGGAGCATCACACACCGATGCCTGGAGTGTCAAGAAGCTAGGGAAGGAATAGCAGGGGGTGAAGGGGTTGGGAAGGGATAGCATTACAAGAAATACCTAATGTAGATGACAGGGTGATGGATGCAGCAAACCACCACCATTGCACATGTATACCTATGTAACAAATCTGCACAATCTGCACATGTACCCCAGAATTTAAAGTATAATAAATAAATTTTTTTAAAAATTTCTTGAAACAAATGATAATGGAAGCACAATATACCAGAACCTACGGGATACAGCAAAAGCAGTACTCAGAGAGAAGTTTATACCTGTAAGTGCCCACAGCAAAAGAGAGGAAACGCTTTAAATAAACAATATAACAATGCACTTTAAAGAACTAAAAAAGCCAGGTATAGTGGCTCATGCCTGTAATCCCAGCACTTTGGGAGGCCAAGGCAATTTGGATCACCTGAGGTCTGGAGTTTGAAACCAGCCTGGCTAACATGGCAAAACCCCAACTCTAGTAAAAATAGAAAAAAATTTACCCAGCCATGATGGTGTGCACCTGTAATCCCAGCTACTTGGAAGGCTGAGGCAGGAGAATTGCTTGAACCTGGGAGGTAGAGATTGCCACTGCACTCCAGCCTGAATGACACAGTGAGACCCAGTATCAAAACAAACAACAACAACAAAAACTAAAAAAGCGAGAGTAAACCAAACCCAAAATTAGTAAAATATAAGAATATCAGAGCAGAAATAAATGAAATTGAAATGAAAAAATACAAAAGATCAATGAAAGAAAAAGGTGGTTTTTTGAAAAGCTAAAAAAAAAAAAAAAAAAAAAAGGCAAACCTTTAGTCAGCCTAAGCAAAAAGAGAACAGATTCAAATAAATAAAACCAGAGGTGAAAAAGGAGACGTTACAACTGACATTGCAGAAATTCAAAGGATCATTAGCAGCTACTATCAGCATCTATGCCAATAAATTGTAAAATCTTGAAGAAATTGCCAGATTTCTAGACTCAAACAATGTACCATGATTCAATGAGGAAGAAATCTAAACTCTGATCAGAACAACAAGTAATGAGATTGAAAAAGTCTTCCAGTTAAAAAATTAAAAGAAAAAAAATTTAAGCCCAGAGCCTGATAGCTTCACTGCTGAATTCTACCAAACATTTAAAAAATAAATAGTATCAATCTTACTCAAACTATTCTGAAAAAATAAAGAAGTTGGGAATACTTCCAAACTCATTATATGAGGCCAGTATTACCCTGGTACAAAAAACAGACATAGATACATCAAAAAAAGAAAATCACAGGCCAATATCTATGATGAATATTGGTGCAAAAATCCTCAACCAAATACTACCAAACTGAATTAATCAATATATGAGGAAGATCATTCATCATGACCAAGTGGGATGATTTATCCCTGGGATGCAAGGATGGTTCAACATATGTAAATCAGTCAATGTGGTACATTGTATTAACAGAATGAAGGATAAAAGACATATGATCATTTCAGTTCATGCTGAAAAAAGCATTTGATAAAATTCAAAGTATCTTTATGAAAAAGCCCTCAAAAACTGGATATAGAAAAAATATACCTCAATATAATAAAAACCATATATGACAGATCCACAGCTAGTATCATACTGAATAGGGAAAAGCTGCAAGCCTTTACCCTAAGATCTGAAACACCACAAGGATGTCCACTGTCACCACTGTTATTCAACATCCTCCTGAACATCCTAGCTAGAGCAATCAGACAAGAGAAAGAAAGAAAGGGCATACAAATTGGAATGGAATAAGTCTAATTGTCCTTGTTTGCAGATGACATGATCTTATATTTCGAAAAACCTAAAGACTCCACCAAAAAAGCTGTTAGAACGGATAAACAAATTCAATAAAGTTGCAGGATACAAAATCAACATACAAAAATCAGTCACATTTCTATATTGCAACAGTGAACAAACTGAAAAAGAAATTAAAATGTAGTCCCATTTATAATAGCCAGAAAGAAAATTAAATACATAGGAATTAACCAAAGAAGTGAAGGATTTCTTACAGGAAAACTATAAAACTCTGATCCTAGAAATTAAAGAATACACAAAAAAATGGAAAGGTATTTCATGACCATGGATTAGAAGAACCAAAATTATTAAAAAATCCAAATACTCAAAGCAATCTACAGAGTCAATGCAATCCCTATCAATATTCCAATGACATTCTTCACAGAAATAGAAAAAAAAAATCACAAAATTCATATGGAATGATGAAAGACCCAGAATAGTCAAAGCTATCCTGAGCAAAAAGAAAAAAACTGGAGGAATCACATTACCTGACTTCAAATTACAGTACAGAGCTATACTAACCAAAACAGCATGGCGCTATAATAAAAACAGGAACATAGATAAATAGAACAGAATAAAAAACCCAGAAACAAATCCACATACCTACAGTAAACTCATTTTCAACAAATGTGACAAGAACATATGCTAGGGAAAAGACAGTCTCTTCAATAATTGATGCTTGGAAAACTGGATATCCATATGCAGATGAATGAAACTAGACCCTTATTTCTCACCATATACAAAATTCAAATCAAAATGGATTAAAGACTTAAATCTGAGAGGAGATCCAAGATGGCTGAATAGGAACAGCTCCAGAGTGCAGTTCCCAGCAAGAACAACACAGAGGGTGAGTGCCCACTGCATTTCCAAACAAATTTTCACTGCCCACAGACCAGAAGATTCTCAGGCCAAAAAGTGACATGACTTTTCAGCACTGCAGTTTCAGCCAGTACCGGGTTGGCACACAGAAACTCACACAAATCTGGGTGGCCGTTTCAACTGGCACCTGGAACACTCGGGAGACAGAGCCACCCATTCAACTGAAAGGGACAGGGCAGAGACAGGGAGCCAGGAGATCTGGCTCAGCAGGTACCACCCCAACAAAACAAGCAATCTGAAATGCTCTGGATTGAGAGTTTTGCAGCAAGCACAGCTGGACCCAGGACAGTCCAGCTCAGTGGGGGCAAGGGGTGACCACCACTACCAAGGCAGTCCACCACTACCAAGGCAGTTCACACAGCAGCTGGGCAGAGCCCATGGCAGCTCAGCAATGCCTCTGCTGACAGACTGTGATTAGACTACTCCATGAAGGGCAGGGCATCTATGAAAAAGGCAGCAGCACAACAGGAACTTATAAGTAAAGCTGACCTTCCTAGGACAGAGCACCTGGGAAAAGAGGTGGTTACGAGTTCTGCTGCAACAGGCTTAAAAGTACCTGCCCAGCAGCTCTGCACAGAACAACGGAGCTCCCAGCACAGTACTTGAGCTCCTATAAGGGACAGACTGTCTCTTCAAGTAGCTCTCTGACCTCCGTATACCCAGAGACACCTCATAAAGGAGAGCTCAGGCCAACATCTGGCAGGTACCCTTCTGGGACAAAGGTAACAGAAGAAGAAACCAGCAGCAACCCTTACTGTTCTGCAGCCCTCACAGGTGATCCCCAGGCAAGCAGGGTCTGGAGTGGACCTCCATCAGTCCTCTAGCAGAGGGGCATGACTATTAGAAGGAAAACTAAGAAACAGAAAGAAATAATTTCATCATCAACAAAATGGA
>CAUYLG010058080.1:0-172536 GCA_963573385.1 Cacajao melanocephalus
CAGGTTTAAATAAAATATTGGTTGGCTGCTTGTTTGTTATTTTCATCTCTTATTCCTTCCTGTCTCCATTGTTAAGCACAATTATTGGCATAAAAGAGGTTTTTAATACCCATTTTTAGACTGCATTCTAGCCTGGGCAATGGAACAAGAGTCCCGTTCTCTCTCCCTCTTTCTCTTCCTCTTTCTTTCTCTCTTACATTCTTTTTCTTTCTTTCTTTCACTCTCACTTTCTTTCCTCTCTTTTTCTTTCTTTCAAAAAATAAAAAAAATAAAAATAAAAATAAAAAAATAAAAAGATATTACTTTAAATTAATCAAATATAATAATGTGTTTTTTTGTGATTCTTCAAAAGAAACATCAATTTTTACTATCTTTTAAAATGAAATCTATAATACCTTGATAGGCACATACAGCCTTTTATGAGTTCCATTCTTTCTACCATTCTAGATTCACCTACTATGGGCTCTCCACATATACTCCATTATGAGTTGTAAGAAGCAATTTAGTTTTACTGAATTAATTGTAGCTCCTGTATTTAATAAAACTTTTCAGTTTCTCTATCAACTTAGCTGGTAGGTACTATCAACAGCAGCCACTAGAGGCCCAGACAAAAACATCCCAACAAGGGATCCACTGGCATAGGTCCCTTCAAGAAGCCTCCCTATCAGGGGAGGTCAGGGAGCACAGGCAGAGAATAAAAAGAGGAGAGCATAACAACTGTCAATATATACTGCAGAATAGAGTGTGAGTTACCTTAAGTTCATAGTTAAATGCCTGAATTGTCCGTTTAAAGGAAACATCAGGAAAGAGAGGAGCCCAGTCTCCTAGGGAAGAGAGATGTCTCTAAGTTCTTATCTCTGGACACCAGTTAATGCCATTTGGATGAGATGTAGAACTGAAACTGTGTCAAGGGTGACTGAGTCCTGCCCCTGGCAGAGGAAAGCTAAACGAACATTTAAATTGCATGTCAAGGCAACATGAAATTGGAAGCATTCACTATACATCACATACCTTGAAACCATTTTATGTGTAATTTTCTCTTTTGGAAATACCATCTTTTTTAGTTCACTGGATACCTCACCATTTTAGATAAGTATACATTCGCTAAGACCCTTAGCCTATTAGATGCCTCTTTCTATGCTCCCATAGCATCCTGTTTCTACCTCTAGAATGGCAAACACAATGATGTTAAAAAATGTTAATGTTGTCATCTCTAATATCCACAGTACATAAAAGCATGTAAACAACTATGCATCACATCAGTAGTTAATAAATCTTTGCTGTTGACTGCATAAATACATAAATGAATTAGTCCACCAACATAGGAATCATCTGAGATATAAAATATATAAAAGCTTTTATTTACAAAATATGGGATTTGTGTATTTCCTAGTTTTAAACATCTTTATAATCTAATTTGAAAGATGAGGAAACTGAAGCAAAATGATATTAAATCCTTGGCTAAGACATATAAACAGCAGAAAAGGAAGTTGGAATGTAAATACAAGAAGATAGAAAATCATGCACAGACAGATATGGTTAAATACATGGATTTCTTTATAGCAATTAGGAAAAAAAAGAACCAAAATATTCTTAAGTCTCACCTAATTTTCCAGATATAAAGTAAATGTTTAAAGTATCACATTAAAGAAGCCTAGAAGGCAGGTTTCAAAGTTGTCTCTCCATGATCCCTACCACCTGGTGTTCATGCCCTTGTGTGGGGCTGGATCTAGTTACTTCTAACCAATAGAACACAACAAAGGTGATTGAATGCCTCTTCTCTGATAAGATTACAAAACATTTTGATGACATCTCTTTAGAGGACTCTGGCTGACTTTGATGAGCACTCTGCCACTTTGCAGAAGTCCACATGATAAAGAACTGTGAGGAAGTGAAAGCTGCCAGCCACTATTGAGTGAACTTGAAAAGTACAGCCTTCACCACTTGAGGCTTCAGATGAAAGTACAGACTGTAAGACAATATCTCTATTGCAGCCTTGTGAGTGACTGTAAAGCAGAGGGACCAGCTTAGCAATGTGCAGATTCCTGACCCACAGAAAGAAGTTATGGGAGAAGAAATGTGTGTGTGTGTGTGTGTTGCCTTAAGTGATCATATGGCAGTTGTTATACAGCAATAGATAACAAATGTAAGAGAGTACTCACTCAAATTTGTATACACAGACACATAAAATTGCTTCCTGAAGGGATCTGGTGTGGTTGCTTAATGCTAAGACCAATAGCCACTAGAAAATAAAAGAACCAAAATAAATTTTAATTATGTATTTCCCCTTTGAATAAGCCTTTTCAATTTAATTCAGTCCAAAATGTAATCACCTTGGATAGCATAACTTTCATTGTGTATTTCACTTAAAATCATAAGGTATAAATAATTAGGTTTTATTTATTTTATAAATTTTAGGTTTTATATAAAACAACCTAGGTTATACTTCCATTTATATCTTCTAACTAAGCATAATTAATTTGAATTCCAGTTAAAGTCCTGTATACAAATAAACTTCAGTAATAAAATTTGTTATTTTATCGGGATTGTCATTTTAAAAATAAACTATAAAAGGCTGTTATTCACTATTCCAGGTTTTCCCAAACATAAGTGAAAGAGAAAGGAACCTTACATTTTGGTATTTATTATGTGTTAGACATTTACATAAATCATCTCATTTAATATTAAGAACATTTTTTGAGCAAAGGGTAAGTTTGAATTTAAGGATACATTGCATCATGCAGTTCTGACTTTCAAACCTACCATTATTTGGCTTAATAAAATGAATAGAGAATCAGAGCCCTCATTCTACCACTTGATGCAAGATTTTCATCTCTAGAGGATTAAAGTGACTACTGACAGTAATCACATACAGTAACCTATAAACAGGTTTTGTGATGTAGGGATCTTAAGTTATTTTATGAAAGCGAAAAACGAAAATGAAAAGACATAATTTTGACATCTCCCAAAAGAAAGAAAAATAAAGTAACTCTGGGCTTTAGGCAATGCTTAAGATTCTTATTTGCAATACAATTTAAATAATTTTCTGAACTTTATATGGAACATTAATTATACAGTTCAAGATGGGTATTGCAGTGGATTGAATCAGATTCCACAGTCTGATATCTGAAAGTATTTGGCCATGAATGAATAATTTGACCTCCATGCTGTATAACACTCTGGTGTCTGGTTCAGTGGTTTACAAGTATGATAAAACAGAAAGGGGTTAGACAAGTTCATTATTTAGGCCACTTTTTGCTTATAATTTAATTAATAATCTGAATTTTATTCACATCACTGATAAAAGTTACTTAAATATTATTCTATCCAAACTTGTGGACCAATCATTGTTCTGCTTTCTCCATGAAAACTGGAAATTACTGAAGCATAGAATATAAGTATTTAAGGAGCCACTCCACTAGCTTAGTGAAGTAATCTTAATAAATATCTTCATTTTACAGCTTAAGAAAATTGCAGAAATACTGTGAATTTTCTAGGAATAGATAGCCCTAAAATTAGTGCCATAACTTACCTGTAGCATCTAAGCATTCATGCTTAATGATACCTATTAACATATATTTATTATAAGTTAAAGTTCTCCTGTCTTAAGAAACATTTTTAAATCTTAAATTTTGAAAACTGAATTTTGAAACATGAATATAGAAATTATTTTTAAGCTTTCCAAGTGAAAAAAATATTATTTAAGTAGAGATCTTCAAATCAGTGAATATATCTCTTAGGTGTGAGAATCAGGCGTTTGAAATGCTTAAGTAGTTATGGGCTTCAGGATTCTCCAGAAGCACATCTATAGACATTGAAGAAGCAGGACCCAATCATTACTACTTTGTGAAAATCATTTCAGGAGAATGTATATGAAAAGATAGGAAAATTTGGTCTGGGCTTATCTTTTCTGGAGGCAGTATCTGACTCCCTTCTAAGGCTAATGAAATGTAACTGCTTATCCATGCTTTTCATCTTTTATTCTTATCTCTAGGACTTCATGGGTACCACTAACTTAGGATTTCACATTTTTTTTTTGTCAAATACACAAAAAAATGAATGAACCTGGTGTTGGCAATTAGGTACATCCTGCAGCCTTTTCTAAATACCTCTCTAAATCTTTTCCCCAACACATTGATTTTATATTAACCTAAAGTTTACTGTAACTAGTGCAAAATACTGCCATTCTTTTGTTGTGACCTAAACAAACCATTACATTGCCTTATCTTAGGCAATACATAAAACAAATAAAATTCGCCTTAAAGGACAGATGATATTTAAGCTTTTCTGAAAATCACCTTTAGAAAATTTCTTATGATTATTAATTTGTCCTATGTAAGAAAACTTCTATGGGTTTGTGGGGCTCAGGAAGTTGGCTAAGGAATCAAAAGCCAACTTCAACAACAGTGTGTAATCAGCAACCTCCAGGGGACTGCCTGGGAAGCAGTTGAGCACTATTGCTTTATGCAGTGGTGGTTTCACAGTGCTATATTCCCAGCCCTATTCCCATCACATAAGACCATAAAGACAATTGGATCTTACATACAACTTTCTAGGTCCAAGTTTCTCTATATGCAGAATGTGGTTATTGGTTCTATGTTTTCTCACAGAGCTGCTTTGCTTGTTAATGAGATCATGACTACTGCTTCCTTCGAGTTCTTTGAACTAAGGAACTCTATACATAAAAGACGCTATTATTTCACTGCTCTTGTTACTCACTAAAGGAATAGTTCCTGAAAATAGAGCCTTTCACTTGCTCTGTGTGTAAAATCTCTGCTGCCTGCAATGGGAGGGCTTATACGATGTAATTACAGGAATCTGCCTGTTCTGTAGAGTATTGTACAGTAGTGTTCCAAATCGTTTCTAAAGAAAAGATATGCTAACATCCACCCACACTTCATCAAACACTGTTAATGCAAAACACTGACTCCAGATGTCCACAGCTTGCTTCCAAAAAGCCTCCTCTCAGGGAACTCTGAAGTATAAATGTTAAAAAATGGTCCCTGAAAAGTGAGTATTAGGGCTTCATCACTAACTCCATGAGTACTTTTTGGATTCTTGATGACATTTTCATCTGCATTTTGTTTTAGGAGCTTTCTTTTTGTACTCTTTTGAATACAGAGAGATTAACAACACTGGCAGTGCAATTAATCTTGATAGGCCTAAGAGCTCTCCCTCCCATTTCCCTATTTTTCGCCAGTTTATAAAAGACTAAATTGGTGATGAATAGAGACAAAACCATAATACTTATTCATGCAGTTTTCAGAATCTACAGTACTAATACAATGCATAATGAAAGCATTTTATTAAAGTAATTTAAGTAAAGTACCAGAGCATAATTAAGCAATGGGCAAATAATGTAGAGAAGACTTTTTAAAATCATGTAGCACTAAATATGGGAGCATGCTACAAGACAAAAGTTTGAAATTATTTTAATTTCATATATTCTATTATTAGCAATACATCATAGCATTGTGCTAATATTTTCTTTAAATAAGATTAGTTAAAATAATAAATAATATTATTGATATTCATTTATTTGCATTACTTCAGTTTTCAGAAATATCTGACCAGAATTTATGTGTTCTTCCTATACCAATTATTGTCTTAAGTATTCTAAGAAGGCCTTCCTTTAGCATCAAAATTTCAACATTTTCCCATAGTTTTTAATATTTTGAAGATATTTTCACTCATAGTCAGTCCTATAATATGCCTTCTATAATAAGTTACAACTTTCCTTGTAGTTCATTTATATCTGGGCCTATTGAAAAATACAAGGCATTAGCATTATGAAATCAGTTTCTAAGTAAAACAGCTGAGTAGCCCACATTCGGTCCTCCTGCTTCTTATCTTTACACTAAAAACTCTTTTAATGTACACAGAAACTAAGTGTGAATTATTAGGAAGTTAAGAAGCTAAGGTAATATTTAATCCACCATTCATAAATGTATGGATTAGTGTCACATCTTCTTAGTGTTCTATGAAAATATCCATATTGTCCTGCTTTATTTTGTGCAATCTGTTTTTGTGTATCTGCTTATCTCCATCTCTTTCTTTCTAAAACTATTTCAAACATATTATACTGTTTCAATATTATTAATATTTATTAATGTAAAAATTAACTAAACTTTTACCTCACTTCACGGTCTTCAAAACAATCAGTGAATGATTAAAGATCACCAATTCCAAATTTTTGTAATGTCTCTGTTAACATATATATATATATATGCAACATAAAAATAATATAAATGTATGTATGTCTTCATGCACATATTAGATCCATAGTCACAATACATTGCCCAAACAGAAAAATGTTTCCCAGATTAAGATTATTGAAATATTTGTATTTGTGTGTGTGTGCATACATGAACACATATTTGCTTATTGTACATGCATTTTAAAAAAACTATTTTATTAGTTTCAGTGGTTCAGTTTCCTCCAGATAATCAGCAGGCAACGATTGATTACATGCAATACAAAGGATGTCCAAATATTAATGTGATATTTTCCATCAAAGGACACAACTATTGGTGTTTCAAAAAATGGTGCTTTCTCTTATAAATAAACTGTTATCGACATAACAGTAAAATTAGAGACATAAGATGCATAACTTTAGATCTGAGATTCTTCTAAGGTGATACTCTATTAGACTGCATGTTAAGTATTATTTTAAAAATAATTTATCTTATGATGAATAAAAAATAATAATATAAAATTCATACATTTAAGCAATTCTAAAGGCATTTTGGAAATGCCAAATGGGCCTTTGCCCCATTGATATGAAATATCATATATATATATATATATATATATATATATATATATACTGAACTAAGGAACTCTATAAGTAAAAGACACTATTATTTCACTGCTCTTATTACTCACTAAAGAAATAGTTAACATATATATCTTATTCCAATTATTGGCTTAAGTATTCTAAGAAGGCTTTCCTTTATCATCATAATTTCAACATATATATATATATGCAATACTTTATATTTTACATTGCATAGATACATGCTATTTCTTTAGTGAAGTATTTCTATAATGCACATATACATATTCAAATCATGCATGTTTGTCTTATTCCCACACATTTTCTCTTTTTTATGTGAGTATGTTTACTACATACTCACAAGATTTTGGCCTTCACCTCAATTGTAGCTGTGTCAGAATAACAAGAGTGCTGCACTGATTTTCACATAAACCAAACTTTGGAATTATTCTCTCCTCTCCAAGAACAGGCAAAACTATGTTTTAATGAATGAATGAATGTTTGAGAAACTAATACCATTCACCTTTATCCTGTTCTCGGTTTTTCAGGTATATAGGAGAGGCAGACTTACAGACACCTTGTAGTACCAAGAAAGTGGTTAACTCTGGAAAAATAGAATTAAAATAAATGTCTATTTAAAACCACACACAAAATTAAATTTCAGGTGTATTATAGATTAAAATGGAGCATAAAGTACTTTGAAATATAATTTAGGTAAATATCTTTTAAAACATAAATTATAAAATATATATTTAATTATATAAAATAGGAAGTTTCTATATAGACTTAAAAGTAAAGGGCAAAGAGGAAGAAAAAACACCAGACACATGTCATTCAAACAATTAATACTTCTAATAAATACATTTTCATCAACCCAATGAATCAAAATGTACAAAAGGCAAATCTGCAACTGTGAAAAAGAAAATGCCAAAGACCGGCAAATAAAAACAACTAAGATAATTTTAAAATTTAATATATTGGCAATATACACACACCCACACTCACACACATATAAACAAAATACTGCAGTATCAGTGGGAGAATGGTGGCAAAGTCATTTTGATTTACTGTGTGTGAGAGTATAAATTATTCAATAAATGTAGAAAGAAACAAATTAACATGAATTAAAAGCATTAGATATATACTAACATTTGGAACAGTAATTACACTTCTACAAATATATTCTGAAGAATTTTTCATGATGTTGGTTTATGGTATATTAAGAAGCAAGAACAATCTAATTTCTGACAGTAAAAGGTTACTTGAAGTTCATTTTGAATATTCAGTGGAAAGTAATACAATCTTAATTAAATGGGAAAATAATGCCCAAAATGCATTCTGAATTTAGTAGGAAACATTTATAGCATTACCTGAAATAATCTGACAAATTTGAAGAAAAGAAAGATTATGCCATTCATAACTTACATTCTTCAGACTCAAATGAGGCCATATTAAACTAATATTCAAATATACTAAGTATTTCATACTGCATACTCCCTTCTTAAGGAAATACTTTTCAGCATTTCTGTTGGTCCATGAAAGTGTCTCACTGGTTCTCATGAATGAGTTTCCTTCAAATAAAAACTATGTCTATTTTGCCGTATTTCCTCCAGACAAAACCCATTCCATCTTTTCTCCATAGCTGGTTTTCAAGATTTTTTTCCAATGTAAGTTATCAAATTCCTATTTTCTGTATTAAAGTTTAAAGTAAAAGAAAATCAAATTAAAATACCAACGCTTTTGTTACTGCTTTGAAATAGCTGGTCTCCAGCAGTAATTGGATATTTAACTTGAAGAAAATGTCCTATGTTACTTGGTACTTCAATAAATATGGTCAGTTAATGGTGTATAGCACGCTAAACTTCAAAACATATATAATGCTTCAATTATTGTGGAAAATGTGTTACAAAAAATGTATGATTTAAAATACATATTAGCTGAACACACTTTAGTGAAGAAGAAATCATATTGATTTAAGTGGATTAAAATAATTTTGTATATTATTTTAGATTCTGGAAAGTTATAATTACAATAATAGAATACTATATCAGCAGTGACTTGAATTTGTTAAAAAATGGGGCAAATATCAAAGGAAAATGAAAACTATCTCAAATAAACACAAATAATCATTAATCTCCTTAAATTCAGCTTATGTATCAAATGACTGGAAATCTTAAGTAATGCTCCTGATTACATGTTCCAGTATATCTGTAATACACTTTTCAAATAATTTACAGCCTGGATGGGAGAAACTCATCTGAAGATCATTGGAAAAATATTGTTGGTAATCGTATTTGACCAGTCCCTATACCAGTAAGGGTAAAACAAACTGAAGACTTTCCTTCCTTCCCAATTCCATCACATTCACCAACCAGTTTGCTAACAAGAAGTTATTGTTTATTCAGTACATGTATTTCTATGTTATATGTACAATATTGCCATTAAATATGCATCATTCTGTAAGTCAGATTTCTTTACTTTTTAGCAGTCTTTTAAAATTTACCCCATAACACAAACCCTACCCCCGTACACAGGTCTCATAAATGCATATACACACAAAAATGCAGATAGAATAACTCAGTATCATGAATAATTTCTACTTCCATATAGAAGATGAATAAAATTTGGTCCCAAAACTCATCGAAATATTACTCATAAGTAAATTCAACAGATCATTCCAATTGCTAAAATCTGAACTTTTTATAACTACAAAACTTCACATTCTAACATTCATTTATTTTTAATGCTATAGATTTAAAAAACACAAGAGCAGTTTTGTCACGTAGATATATTTCATAGGGGTGAGGTCTGCACTTTTAGTGTACCTATTACCCAAATAGTTTACAATGTACCCAATAATTTTTTTCTTTCATCCTACTCACATCCTCCACCCTTTTGGCACCTCCGGTGTCTATTATTTTACTTTTATGTTCATGTGTACACATTGATTAAGTCCCACCCATAAGTGAGAACATGTAGTATTCAACTTCTGTTTCAGAGTTATCTCAATGAGGATAGTGGTCTCCAGTTCCATCCATCTTGCTGCAAAATACATTATTTTGTTCATTTTTATGGTAAAATAATATCCTATGGTGTATGTATGTATGTATGTGTGTGTGTGTGTGTCCAATTCTCTGTTTCTGTTGATGAACGCTAAGGTGATTTCATGTCTTACCTATTTTGAATAGTGCTACGACAAACATACAAGTTCAGGTGTCATATTGATATAATGACTTATTTTCAATTGGGTAAATACCTAGTAGTGCTAGATTGAATGGTAGTTCTATTTTTAGTTCTTTGAGAAATCTCCATACTGTTTTTCATAAGGGTAGCACTAATTCACGTTACCACCAACAGTGCATAAGAATTCCCTTTTCTCCACATCATCAGCCACATCTGTGATTTTTAACTTTTTAATAATAGCAATTGTGACTCATGTAAGATAATATCTTGTGGTTTTAAGTTTTAATTTTTCTGTTGATTAGTGATTTAAGCATATTTTCATTTTTGTTGGCTAGTTGTATGTCTTTTGTGTAATATCTCTTATGTTCTGTGATCACTTTTTAATGGGATTATTTTTGTTTTTTTTTCTTTGTTGCGTTATTAAGTTTCCTGTAGATTGTATATATTAGCCATTTATCAGATGCATACTTTGCAAATATTTTCTCCAATTTTATAGGTTGTATGTTTATTTTGTTGATTATTTATTTTACACTGCAAAAGCTTTTTCAGTTTAAGTCCCATACATTTATTTTTGTTTTCATTGCATTTGTTTTTGAGGACTTTCTCATAAATTATTTGCCTAGGCTAATGTCTAGAAGAGTTTTTCATAAGTTTTCTTCTGAAGTTTTATAGTTCTGGGTTTTATATTTAAGTCTTTCATCCATATTGAGTTAATTTTTTATATGGTGAGAGATATGAGTCCAGTTTCCTTCTTCTGCATATCAATGTCCAATTTTTCCAGCACCATTTATTGAATAGGATGTGATTTCCCAGTACATATTATACCACAAGTCTATAGTAACCATAACACCATGATGCTGGTATAAAAGTAGACCTATAGATTAATGTAACATAGTAGAGAACCCATAAATAAATCCATACATACCTACCATTAACTGATCTTCAATAAATTTTGTTATTGTATGTGATGGTTTTCAAACACTTCTTTGCATCTTCTGAGTTGTTATGCTCTCTTTCCCACTACAGTAATTCAAGCAACCCCTCACAAGAAAGTGCCATTTTCCAGCAAAGCTATGAATCCTAATATAACAATAACAAACTCTGTCTGAGAGTCTCAAAAAGACAGTATTCCAGCCTAGAGAGGGAAATTGATATATAGATTAAAAATGAATAAACACTAACAAAAATGGATATTTTATTGGATTTCAATGGAAAATCACAATAGAAACATTGTATTTGTCTTGCCAGTAATGATGGATAACCTTTAATATGTATGCATTGTTTACCGGGTTCATTTCTAAGAACTTGTAATGAATTAAGAAATTTAGTAGTCATACACTATGAGGGAGGAAATATTATTATAATTTCCTTTCTAAAGACAAAAAAAATGAGAAAGAGGAGTTCAGTGATTTGCCAGAGATTATGGTCCTGATAAGTGACAGAGCTAGGTGCCTGGAAGAAGTTCACGCTCTAAGTCTCTGTACTGTATGATGTCTCCATGACAGAAATAGACTGAATCTAAGTACATGTTGCATCCTTTAGTTATGGCACACCCTGTGCAGCCCATCACCATCCCTCCACTTCTAATTGTCATTTCCTCATGGGAATCAGAATAAAGTGTCCATCAGTCTACTTGCATTTCTACTTTTCCTACAGCGTGTGTGTGTGCTTGTATTCATACTACATATATCATGTATATAGTGTAACATATGTGACATATAACACACAGATACATGTATGTGTATATAAATATGTATATACATATTTGTTTTTACAAATACAGCTTAATGAACTATAAATCAAAAGATTGAGTGCGTTTTTAAAGAATAGTAGTGAGCCTACATTGTGATTTGTGGGTGTAAACGACATAATTACTAACAATATATGTAAATACTTGTTTTATATATTAGGAGGCCACTGTTAACACTTTAGTTTGTCATCTTTTTTCTATCTTTCCAAATATTTCATTCCCTTATTTAGTGAACATCTTTATATTTTCTAACATCTTGGAGACTTTCAGTTATATAACCTTTCCTTGAGCCCAAATCTCTTGCCACTCTTGGGTTTATTTTCATTTTTAACAATTTTATTAAATCCCTAGTGGTACCCTGCTTCAGCTATTTCATTTCAGCCACTTCATTCTAGTCCCATTGCACTTATTCTGCACCTACACTGCCAAATCTCACTATTGAAGTAATCCAAAAATCATCTTTTTTTCCACTTTTGAGTGCCAAACTTAATCTCTTGCCAACTCCAATGGATGACTGAGTCCTGTATGAAACTCTCATTGATTTTCTTTTTAAAAAATCATCTTACTACCTCACAAACAATTTTGTCTATATAGTTTGCATCTTAGCTCAAGATGTCACTCCACATTTCTCAATGGATTTCTAAATATACAGAATTGATGTCCTATTATCTAGTCCTGTCCCCTCCTCTTCTTCCACACTGCTGACAGAGTGATCTTTCAAAATGCATTTGTTTGTCCAACAGCTTGCAAGATTTTGTGGCTGTCCATGGCCTAGACAATGAAGGTCAAATTTTTTGACACCCATGTCATGTTCTGAACTGTCATTCAAGTTGTGACTACAGCAGAACTCAGTCTCTGTGTATAACATTGATTTGCACTGTATCATCAGAATATAAAAATTTTTGTCTCAATTTTACCAGCTTCCTTGATTTTCTAATAGTTTAGCAGTTAGTGCTTGTTCCTTTTATAGAAATCTGTAGAAAACTATAAAAATGTATAATATATAGCTTTAATGATATGTAGGCATTTCCTTTGAAGAATTCTTATGACTTCCTTAGAAAGAAATCACATACTTACAAATTCTTTCTATATAATTAATTACAGTGGCTTATATAGAAAAATGAAAATATATTTTACTTTAATTTTCTATGAGATTCTATTATTGCTCAGAAGCAATTTTTCAAACATATATATGTTTGTTATTTTCTTTAATCAAACAATTTTGATCTTTAGAATCTGGAGTTGTACTTCTTTGAGGGAGAACTTGTAGTTTTTGCCTGGAGTGTAATGACTTTACTATTCAACTCCACGTATGTATAAGTGGTCAGCTGAGGAAGGTTGCTTACATCTATGCTTGCATGAATGGTGCTTGTGTGTCTGTCATCCTGTTTGCAGCTCTTTAGTCATGATTGATCTGCCTTAAATCTTATAGTAGGTACTAAAATATAAGACAGACCCCTTTAGCGCCTCTTATTCAGCCAGACCATTCTCTTTTCTGCTCATAGGACACACTATTTCCTTCTTTTATTAATTTCCATTGACTCTGGTTTTACATCTTGCTGCTGAAAATCTACATAAGACTTCTGTTTTTAATTAGCAAGTACAAATTGTCTATTCTAAACATTTCACCTTATTTCTCTCTCAATATTCTTCTATTTTGTTTTCCTAAAGAATGTGATATTTTCATCCTTGACTATTCCTCTAACCTAGAACACGTCCTGGTAAATAGCAGGTGCTCAAAAATATGTTTGAATAAATCAGCAAATGGAATTCTGAAAGCTCTGGGTTAGATACACTTCTACTGCTTATGAACCTTTAAGATCTAAACAACATGAGCTAGTAGTCCTAAAGGAAGTAACAAAACTTTGCCTCTGATGAAAGAGTATTCAACATTTGGTAATTTTTTTTGCATTATTTCTTAAACCTGAGATAAATAAAATGTCAATTATATTACCAAGCAAGAACATTTATATAAAAAATGGTCCATGAGCCAGGCGTGGTGGCTCACGCCTGTAATCCCAGCACTTTGGGAGGCTGAGGTGGGTGGATCATGAGGTCAGGAGTTCAAGACCAGACTGGCCAACATGGTGAAACCGCATCTCTATTAAAAAAAAAAATGGTCCATGATTTATAAATTGTTTCTGGATTGTAAGAGGAACTCTGAACCTTGGGTTTCCCTAAATCCAGGGACTCTTGAAACTGACAGGACTGTTACAGGTGTCCTGAAAATGTGTATGGTGTTATTACACATATTAGTTCCTGAGTAGCATGGGAATTTTAAGCCAGGGCAAATTTTGGATGCTGTCTCCTTATACCTGAACTATCTTGCTCAATAATGAAAACACCCACAGAAAGATTCTTTAGTGGAAGATAACTTATTGGTTCTCCAAGTATCATCATCATCTTTATTTATTTATTTTTATTTATTTATTTATTTATTTATTTAGAGACAGAGGCTCTCTGTGTATCCAGGCTGGAGTGTGGTGGCGTGATCTCTGCTCACTGCAACCTCTGCCTTCTGAGTTCAAGGGATTCTCCTGCCTACGCCTTCCCAAGTAGCTGGGACTACAAGCATGCATCACCACTCCCAGCTAATTTTTGTATTTTTAGCAGAGACGGGGATTCACCATGTTTGACCAGGATAGTCTCAATCTCTTGACCTCATGATGTCCAATTATTTTTATAAATATTATTTTAAGTACCACTTCTAGAGAAAGGTACACATAATAAAAACCTAGGTAAAAATATGATATGAGCAGAACTAGCAGAAAAAGAAAAGAACAACCATTTAAATAAAACCTTATATTAGGATTACAGATGTTTAAATAAATTGTTTCTAAATTATGAGAGGAACTCTAAACTTTGGGTTTTGTATAGGGTGAGAGATGGGAGCCTAGTTTTGTTATTCTTCACATGGATATCTACTTTTCTCCACACCATTTATTGAAAAGACTGTTCTTTCCCCAAATAGATGCACTTGATGCCTTTGTTAAAAAGCAGTTGTCTGTAGATGCATGAACTAATTTATGGGTTACCTATTCTGTTCCATTGGTCTATGGGTCTGTTTTAAGGCCAGTACCATGCTGTTTTGCTACTATAGCTTGTAGTTTAATTAGAAGTCAGGTAATATAATTCCTACAGTTTTTTGTTTTTTTTTTTTTTTTTTTTTTTTTTTTTGCTCAAGATAGATTTGGCTATTCAGGGTCTTTTGTGGTTCCATATGAATTTTAGAATTGTTTTCTACTTCTATGAATAATGGTATTTGTATTTTAATAGGGATTGTGTTGAATCTGTGGATCGTTTTGAGTAGTACATGGTCATTTTAACAATATTAATATTTCCAGGCCATGAAGATAGGGTTGTGTTCCATTTTCTATGTGTCTTATTCAATTTCTTTCATCAGTGTTTTATAGTTTTCCTTGTAGAACACACTCGGACATATTTGGTTGAATTTATTCATAGGTAGTTTTATTTTTTCACAGCAATTGTAAATGGGATTCCTTTCGTGAGCTCTTTTTCAGCTAGTTCACGGTCCTTGTATAGAAATGCTACTGATTGTTTTATGTGGATTTTGTATACAGTAACTTTAGTGAATTTGTTTAACAGTTCTAAGATATTTTTAAATACTGTCTTTAGGTTTTTCTGTATAAAAAGTAACATTATCTGAAAACAAGGACAATTTGTCTTCTATTCAATTTGGATGCCCTTATTTCTTTCTCTTGCCTGATTGCTCTGACTAGGATTTCAGTGCTATGCTCAATAGGAGTGGTAAGAGTGGGCTTCCTTATGTTCCAGTTCCCAGAGGAAAACCAAAGCTTTTCCCCATTTAATATGATGTTAGCTGTGGATTTGTCACATAGAACCTTCAGTGTGTTGAGATACTTTTCCTCTATACCTAATTTTTTGAGAGTCAACATGAAGAAATATTGAATATTATCAAATACCATTTCTGCATCTTTTGAGATTATCAGGCTTTTTGTTCTTTATTCTGTTGATGTGATGTATTATGTTTTGATTTGAGTATGTTGAAACTTCTTTCATCCTTGAGATAAATTCCACTTGATCATGTTGTATGGTGTTTTTGATGTGCTGTTGGATTTTGTTAGCCAGTATTTTATTGAGGATTTTAGAATCTAGGCTAATCAGGGATATCATTCTGTAGTTCTATTTTTTGGTTGTTGTGTCCTAGTCTGGTTTTGGTATCTGTCAGCACTATTCACAACTGCTTCAATATTGAGTTAACCCAAGTGTCCAACAACAAATAAAATAATGATCAAAATAAGGTATATATACACAATGGAGTACTTAGCCATAACTATAATGAAATCCTGTCATTTTCAGCAACATGGATAAGGCTTGAGGAATTTGTGTCAAGTGAAATAAACCACGTACAGAAAGTTAAACACAGCATATTCTTATTTATATGTGGAAGCTAAAAAAAATGATATCATAGAATTATAGTAGACAGAGGTTACCAGAGGTTGGGAAGCATCGGGGGAAGGAAGTATAGGAAGATATTTATTATGGGATTAAAAAAAATGGGAGCTAGGTAGGTAAAATAATTTCTAGGATTCTATAGCATTGTAGGATGAATGTAGTCAATAATAATATGTTGTATATTTTCAAATAGCTAGAAAATAGTATGTTGACTATTCCAAACACAAAGAAATACTAAATGTTTGAGGTAATGTATATACTATTTACCCTGATCTGATTACTATAATGGTGTATGTATCAAAACTCCACAGTGTACTCCATATGAACTTACAATTACTATATGGCAATTAAATAATAAATAACATTTAAAAATTTGAAATTATTGAACTAAAAACCAGAATGTTACATTTTATCAGTGGATGTTTTTATAAGCAGTTGAAAAGTAGACTAGTAAGCTAGAATTATGCTGGAAGCTACTGCCCAGAGTTAAACATAGAGAACAAAAATCTGGAGAATAGAAAGATGGTAGAGTCAGAGATACTGAGGACAGAGGGAGAAAGCTTATCATATTTGTCAATGGAGTCCCAGAGGACAGCAGAGAGAATGTAATGAGGCAGTATTAATAAAAATAAAGACTGAATATTTTACACATTTTTAAACACATTAGGAAAAAATTCATGAATTGCTGCTAATACTGATCTAAAATTTCTAAAATATATCAAAAGCTGACACGTTAAAATGAAATTTCAGAATTGAATAGACAAGATAAAAATCTAAAAAAGTAAATAATTACAAAAATTCTCTATGACATGTACAGCTAGGTTTCAACAAAAATATTAAAAGAAAGATGAGGGTGAAATGACATACTTAATGTGTCAAAACAATATAACTGCCAACCTAGAAGTTTCTAACTAGAAAAAATATTCTTTAAGGGAATAGGTGAAACAAAGTGATCTTTACACATTCAGTAAGGATTAAGAGTAAATATTAAATATGTGGCGATTCCTCTAACTGTATAAAACAACAATATTTTTCTCTAGGTATAATATTTTTTATATTTATTTATTTAATGTTTTACGTAACACCTATATGCCTTTTAGCGATAACAATGTTCTAAATAAGTTTCAATATAAATTCACTTTAATAGGCAGTAATTATAATCTATAACTTTACAATTAATATATAGAATGTAAAAACAATAATGCATAAATCAAAAGGACATAAAGGCTAGTAAACGTTTCCAACTTTATACCACCACCCATGAGAAAAGCAAAAGAGGCGGGTAACATTAGACTTAGGAATTCAAAAATGCATTTTGAAAGCTAAAGGGAAATCAATATAAGAAAATGAAACTGAAGGGATGTGCATACCTTCTAAAAACTATAAAGGTCATAAAGAGAGTAAGTCATCAATTCTATAATTATAAAACAAAGCAATGATAACAAATATTAAAATTAAAATAACACAAACAAGAATCACAGATTAAATGTATAGATTTAAAATAGAATGTTATTTTCCTAAATATGATTGGTGTAAGTTTTGTAGTAATAGAATAAATATTGTCATATTGTATTAAAAATATTCACACTATATATGCTTACAAAAATCTTGAATACATTATGAGAATTCAGAAAATTAAAAGTAATGAAAGGTAGCAAAATACAATTACATACATACATTTGAGAACATATATCATAAAATGTTCAAAAGAATCATCTCGAAAAGATAAAACTTTCAATACCTCTAACAATATGACCTTAAAAAAATACTGACAAATTTTGTACAATCATGGCAAAAGTTAACTCTTCTTTCAGAAATTACAGGAAACAGGAAAAATGTTATTTATGATAGAGTTCCAGTACATCATTTACAGGACATAATTACCATATTATAGAACCGTACACTCAATAACTATAGAATTCACCTTTTCAAGCATAGATACTACATTTTAAAATAAAATTAAATTACCTTATATAGAACATGTTCTATGATAAAATATTTTTGAGTATTAGGAAAAACATTTTAAAATGATATAAATTATGTGGATTAAAAAAAGAAATCTTTGTGGGAAGAAAAATTTTAATTAGTTAATTTATTAATTTTATTGTTTTCTAAATTGCTGACTTTCAGATGCACATCTGTTGTTCCAATGTTCTCTCCTACTTGAAACCCTGCAATGGCTTCCCTAACACTTGAAACAATCTCCACGGCCTACAGCTTCAACCTCATCAGCTCCAACAGAGTTGGAACAACCTTATTGCTAGTAACCTCATTTCAGGGCTTTGCACATGTTTACCTGCAACCTTTCCTCTTGGACTATCACATTTGCAATCTCATTTTCATTATTATTCTTACAGTACCAAATTTTCTTCATAGTTATTATTATCTAATTTATTACACGCTTATGAATTTTTATTTAGACTCCTTTTCCACTATAATTTAAATTCCAAAATGACAAAGACGTTGGTTTTTGTTTTGTTTAGTTTTGTTTTAAATATGTAATCTGGAACAAGCCTCAGTACCTGATGATGGGTAGAGACTTAATACAGGTCACATGGCTTCAGTTCTGAACAATCATATCTAATTTCTATTGGAGAAAATTTTCTTTATTATTTTGGGAGTAATTTCCCACCCCACATGCTTTCTATTCTCTGCTGGAATTTCAAATAGAGAACTGGATTTTGGGACCTCATTGGCCCACAGTTGACCTTAAGCATTTTCTTTTCTTTTTTTACTTCATTTTTTATTTTATTTTTTATTTTTTTGTAATACTTTAAGTTCTGGGGTACATGTACAGAAGGTTAAGGTTTGTTAGACAGGTATACAAGTGAAAACATTTATGCAGGCAACAAACATATGCAAAAAAGGTCATCATCATTGGTCATTAAAGAAATGCAAATCAAAACCACGTTGAGAAATCATCTTATGCCAGTTAGAACGGTGATCATTAAAAAATCAGGAGACAGCAGATGCTGGAGAGGATGTAGAGAAATAGGAACACTTTTACACTGTTGTTGAGAGTGTAAATTAGTTCAACCATTATGGAAGACAGTGTGATGATTCTTTTAGGATCTAAAAATAGAAATAGCATTTGACCCAGCAATCCCATTATAATACCCAAAGGATTATAAATCATTCTGTTATACAGACACATGCACATTTATATTTATTGTGGCACTGTTCACAATAGCAAAGACTTGGAACCAACCCAAATGCCTATCAATAATAGTCTGGATAAAGAAGATGTGGCACATATACACCATGGAATACTATGCAGCCATAAAAAAGAATGAGTTCATGTTCTTTTCAAGGACATGGATAATGCTGGAAACCATCATTATCAGCAAACTAACACAATAACAGAAAACCAAACACCACATGTTCTCACTCATAAGCGAGTGTTGCACAATGAGAATATGTGGTCTTTAAGCATTTTCTATCCTGCTACCTATTCTGCTAATTTGCTTCTTTTTAAATTTAGAGATCAAAATGTTTACATCCACAATTTTATGTTTTTGTAACTTTAGTTAAAGAGCAATAGCTAAATAGCTAATCCTGTAGAAGAAATCATGTCTTACCAATATGTCTCCCCAATTCAAGCTCAGCTTTCTTTCCACTGCATCACGTTTGTGATATTTACCCAAATACTTAAGTTATAAGAATGAGTCTTCTTTCTCTTATCACATTTCCTTTTCTTTCAATGAAAACCCAGTAGTCTCTAGACAGGTTGATCTAAATGTACAAGAATAGATTCCAGGAATTGACTGCTGTAATTTCATCTAAAACGTTAAATAGTTGATTCCAGGCATATAGTTTACAAAAGGATTTCGTAACTGTCTTCTTGAAAAAGTCCTAAAAACATATCTGACCAGTTTTCCATTTTTTCCCAACTTCTTATTATAAGGTTATTCTCAGTATCTAGGGATGGTGGTTGAAAAAGAATAGCATTTTTTTATATTTTTCAAGCACTTGACAATTAGCATGTCTCATACACATCATCTGTGAATTGATTTCTTACCTTCACCGAGTTGCTTTATGAAATAATCTGAGGCCTCATCAATACTCATTTCTGAATTCTGTCAGAAATGCACCAAATAGATCAGGTTGTACATTTACTGTCACTCATTTTTGTCTTTGTGTGTGCCAGAAACTTAAATTTTCTCTACAGTTTAGTACATTTTCTAGATTGCAGCTTATTTCAGGATTGCAAAAGCTCTTTTCTGACTATTTTAGTTAATGAGAGGTCCCCTGTTCCCCAATCTTCTCAAAATTGTATATAAATTCTTGTACACCTTAAAATGTCAAATTCTAGAAAAAAAATCACTTATTGGAAAATGTCATCTCAATGAAGATGTAAGCAATAGGATATTAACTTTATTTACCTATTATTCAATAAATATTATGTATCCACTAACTATTAAAGACGTTAGGCATGCAACTGGTAACAATAGTAGGTTCCTATTCTGATATTGGTTGTATAGAAGATGAGGCAAGAAAGCAAGTAATTACCTTACAATTTGATAAGTGCCACTATAGGTGTAAACACAGGTTTGGGCAGCCAGATCAGATCCACGCCATCTAGTCTTAGAGAAATAAGCAGCAACATCTCTAAGAAAATAATATATAAAAATAAAACTGAAGTGGAAGGGTTATCCCAGAAGAAAGAAATTGAAATTAGAGGTACTGCCATAGGTAAATGAGAGATGATGACAGAGGTTGTGTTGTGTTTGAGGAATTGCACATCAGTAAGTAGAGCAACAGGTAAAGCGGGTAGATTCAAGCTCAGCTTCCTTTCCACTGCATCACAAGTTTGTAATATTTACCCAAATACTTAAGTTATAGGAATGATTCTTCTTTCTCTGATTACATTTCCATTTCCTTCAATGAAAATCCAGTAATCCCTAGACAGCTTGATCTAAATGTATAAGAATAGATTCCAGGAGTGACTGCTGTAATTTCATCTAAAATAGTTTAATAGTTGATTCCAGGCATATAGTTTACAAAAGGATTTCCTAACTGCCTTCCTAAAGAAGCCCTAAAATATATCTGACCAGTTTCCCATTTTCTCCCAATTTCTTACTATAAGGTTATTTTCAGTATCTAGGGATGACGGTTTTTTAAAAAAAGTATTTTTACATTTTTCAAGCACTTGACAATAATAGGAAATAAAATTGGGGATGCAAGCATGGGACAATACATGGATGATTTTTATAATATTTAAATGAATAAGGTCTGTAAGTTAAAAATCATGCAAAGTCATTGAAGTTTTTCAACTATTAGGGTCACACAATCATAGTGGAAATTTTGAGTGACAATTCTCTGTAATGTGGAAATATCGTACAGGGGAAGCACCCCAAGGAAATTCAGGTCACATGTGATTACAGACTAAAACCTTTCCATGGTAATGACAGGTAGAAAGACAGACAGATTTGCAACGTTTTAGAATGTAGTGGTGATAAGACTTGGCAGTTGATCAACACTGAAAGTCAGAATTTGGATAAAGTTTCTAGAATGTTGGATCAACCAGAATCAGGTGTAGTCAAGAAAGTCTGAAGCAGATGTTCAAATTGCTGCACATCACATCAAAGAGGCAAGGTAGTATCACTCTTTGACTAAGAATGAGAATATGACAAAAGAACAAGTACAAAAGTGCAAAATACAGTTAATCACCCAAATGTCAGTCCTAAACAAAGGGCATCATTTAGATGCCTGACATGATAGAAAGAGAGTGTTGTTTTGTCAGAGTCTTATAGTTCCCATGAGATACTTTCAAACAGTTACCAAAACCTATTGCCATGTTGGCCTTGAATTCTCCCTAATGGATGCCATTCAGTTACTGTTCTCTGATCATTCTGACAGAAAATTGAAGTCTGAAGAGACCTTGTTTGTTTGTCCTTTAATATCCAAGGGAACAGCATGCTTCATGTTCCATCTGTGAATCATCTTTATTTTAATCAGTATCTCTTACATAAGCTAAAAGAGAAATTGATTGAAGCTGTTACTTCACTTGCAAAGTAGAATTTTTTATTTGCAAAAACCTTTGGAGAAAAATATGCTTTCTGCACAGGCATAAGCAGAACACTTACCTTTGTAGTACCTACACATTTTATAGCATATCTCACAAAGTGATTGTGATGGTTAATTTTAGATACCAACTTGACTGGCTGAAAGAATACCCAGAGAACAGGTAAAGCACTGTGACTTCTGGATGTGTCTGTGAGGGTGTTTCCTAAGGAGACTGGCATGGGAGTCAGAGGACTTAGTGGAAAAGATTCACCCGCAATATGGGTAGATCCCATCCAATTACCCAGGATCCCGAATAGAACAAAGGTAGAATAAAGGTGATTTTCTTTCTCGGGGTTGAAACACTCTTCTTTTCTTTCCCTTGGACATCAGAACTCCAGGCTTTCCAGACTTTAGACTCCAGGACTCACCAGTGCCCCCCAGGGCTTTCAGTCCTTTGGCCTTGGAATGAGAATTATACCATTGGCTTCCCTGGTCCTGTGGCTTTTGGACTTGAACAGAGCCATGGTACTGGCATCCCAGGTCTGAAGCTTGCATATGGTCTATTGTGGTACTTTTCAGCCTCCATAACTACATGAGCCAATTCCCCTAATAAATTCCCTTTCATATATCTTATCTATTCTGTTGGTTCTCTCTCTCTAGAGAACCCTGACAGTGATACACAATTCAAATGTTAATTGGAGAAATTTGAAATTTCTTCACTTTTACTGTAAAGTGGCACAAATATTTTTCTCAATTTCTCTCTCTTTCCCTCTTTGTGTGTGTGTGTGTGCAAATGACATATGACACCTTTGCTAATTGACAGACAATAAGGTACTGAATTGCTATTTTGACCATTTTAGTGTTTTTAGCAACAAATACCTTAATGATTTAGGATTCTGGAATCCTGAGTAAGATGAACATTCTTCTTTGACAATACAACTAGCTTGGAATTTCTTAGCTAGCTGAGCAAAGATTCAACCAGGTAACACTTTTGTAATGAGTATGTTAAAAGTACAATTCTGATGAATTAAATTGAGTAGAGTTTACCTGAGCAAAGAATGATTCATGAATTAGGCATCACTCAGAACCCAGAGAGGTTCAGAGAGCTCAAAGTAGCAAGGTGAGCAAACAGTATTTACATACAGAAAAATAAAATGACACACAGAAACAGCTTGATTGGTGACAGGTCAGCATTTGCCTTCTTTGGGCATGGTCTGATCAGTTGGCAGCCTGCGATTGGCTAAAGCTTGGCTGCTGCACATGTCTAAGATTCAGCTACTTGTTAGGAGAATGTATTCTTAAGTTAGCCTGCAGTTTGCTACAGAGAAATTCAATGTATGGAGACAGCTTTAGGCCATATTTAGTTTAATTTAATGAATGTCTTCTTTTAATAAGTAAAAGCAAACTGTGTTTTAGTCTTGAATTTAAAATTAGGTTATTTATCCATAACTTAACAAATTATTAGCCAGCTCCCTTTTATTAAAATCCAAGAAGAAAATCACAGCACTGGAATAATACAGCACCAAATTGGGCAACCTTGTACATTTCAAGGCAGTCTGCTGTACAGAAAGGTTTGGGTGTACAGAGAAAAAAAAAAGGTGAATGTTAAGAATTGCTGCTTACAGCAACTCACCTTTCAGGAATCATTGCAAATTTTTAGAAATCATAAAATATGTTTCCAAGACAAAGGATTTAGTAAGGAAGATTCATCTTCAAGACAATAAAGGAAGAATACGGCAATGCAGGTTTCACTTGATACTGAGGATTGAGAAGGGAGGTAGAGAATAAATGTGAAGGGTTTGGTTTTTTATGTTGTGTTTTACAATCTAACATACAGTCATGTATCACTTAACAATGGGGGTAGATTCTGAGAAATGTGTTCAATGTGTAAACATCATAGAGTGTACTTAGACAGATTGTATAGCATGCTAAATATCCAGGCTATACGATATAGCCTGTTGCTCCTAGGTTACAAACTAATGCAGCATGAATATTGTAGGCATTATTTCTAATACTGTCCAATATGAAGCAGTTAAATGTAATCTATAAGGAATGAGTTCTATGTGTACTCTTTCTATTACGAGAATGTGTGAATTGATATTATAAATATACAGAAAAGGAAATAAGAAAGTGAATAAAAGTATGTTCATTGAAGTTGTGATATCAGAAATGTATATATAGGAAAATAATACAATTTAACTGCCTTTTAACTTAATTTTTTTCCCTTTTAACATTTTACTTTTGTAGTAGTTTTTCATTATTTTGAAAAAATCTCCTTCTTGGGAATATTTGGAGACAGGGATACTGGGTTATGAAGTAAAGAGGCTAGATTCTTGCCTAAGTTCTGCAATTTTACAAATGCCCTTTTCATTTACTTTTTCTGTGTCTAGTGTCTTCACTTCTTAAAAAATAGGGCTGAATCAAAGAAACACACAAAACTCTACCAGTTTTTTATTTTCTATGTACCATAATTTTTATATAATTATTTCATTATTAAACTATTTCATTTCCTTAATTGAAAGTATTCATTTTATTTTCCCATAAAATAACATATTAATAGATGGAATTATTATAATACAGAACATACTAAACCTTTCAATGCAATGACTGATAAACAATGATGCCATGAAGCACAATTGGATGCACAGGATATTGGTACAGAGACTATCTCTGTAACAATTATCTGAGTGACATCTAACACTCCTTATCTATTAAATTTTCAGAAGACACAAATTTTCAATAACTCCTTCATTAGTGTGTTATAAGACTATTTCAGAGTAACACCCTTAAGTACCAGTATACAAATTGACATATAACAACCAGTGAATGAGAGTTTGTATCTATTCAAAATGCCTGGAGGAATGAAATTCAAAAACTTACTGGTTTTGTCTGGTAATTTCTGTATAACTAAGGAATTTGGTTACTTGCTTAGTATTTGGCATATGTGCTTCTTTGCAAAACATGCATGGCAACTTTTTACTTTTGTCAAGTGTGAAACAAAACTAAAACATTTCAACTTCTATCAGATCAATACAAAGGATTTAATATTTATAAAATAAAAAGTAGAGATTGGGAATGGTGGCTCATACTTTAATCCCAGCACTTTGGGAGGCCTAGGTGGGTGGATCACAGGACAAGAGTTCAAGACCAGCCTGGCCAAGATTTGGTGAAGCCCCATCTCTACTAAAAATACAAAAAAAAAAAAAAAATTAGCCAGGCATGGTGGCATGCACCTGTAATCCCAGCTACTCAGGATGTTGAGGCAGAGAATTGCTTAAACCCGGGAGGCGGAGGTTGAGGCGAGATCGCATCACTGCTCACCAGTCCTGGAGACAGAGCAAGACTCCGAATCAAAAAAAAAAAAAAAAAAAAAAATAGAGAGAGAGAGAACTGGAAATTTACAGGCTAAACCAAGAAATAACAAGATTCCCCAGCATTGTCAATAGACTAGCATTATTTTTTTGATATTGCAGCAAATAGCAAACTCTTCTTTGTTATAGTCTCCAACCAATGGATTACATGCAAGAGGAGCTCATAGGTGATTCTGACCTGAAGATAGCTATATGCATTTCAGGTCTATGTGGAGCACGAGATAATCCACTGAAGTCTTTTGGTCTCCTATATGATTTGCCAAAATCTACTTGCTTCTTATAGCAGAATTGTAGCTTCTCTTGGGATCTTGTCTGTTCATGCTTCCTGGGGAAACTTAAAAGTAAAATGTTACTGGAATGAATTAAAGCCTTCTCTGCTGCAGCTGACCTGAAAGCTGAAACAAATACTATTTCTTCCCCATTGTTCACCATCTGTTCAGATTCTTCTGATGCTCAACTAGCAACTGATGGGATGACCAAGACTAATAAGCAATTGGTTACTAAGTCTTTTTCAAGTCACATGCTTTCATTCCTATTTATTGTTTAAATGAGCCTCAAGAGACACCCTGGCAATTTTCCTTACCACCAGTCATATTCTTCTTGGCCACTCTTCAGAATGGATATTAACTACTGGTAAAAAGATCCCCAGACTGCAGGATTAGTTGAAGGCTCAGTTCCCACTACATTCAGGTCAGCTTCTCCCTCTTCCAAATATTGATTCCGTTTCTTCACAAGTGTGTCTCCAGAGAAAACTCTCTAATAAACTTACACAAAATTTGTCCTTTCAGTCTGTTTCCAGGGAACACAGCCTAAAATAAAATCATATCAAAATATTAAATGGAACAAAAAGTCATTCCAACCATATAATTTCTACACATTTAATGATTGTCTGTTTTATTAGAAAGTCACAGAATATCTGTAGTAATGATAATCTTCTAAATTTTAAATGGGACTATGAACTTCTCCAAATTTTTCAAATAAAATTATATTTATAAAATTGATCATTTAGAATTGCCTTTCAGTTACACGGAGTAAAACACTGGCTCATTTTGAGTTGTAATATCACATCAGATATATGTTAAGCATCAAAACTAAATATCTAAATTGTGTGCCTACTGTTAGTAAGAAACAACATTAGTCTGATCTCCAAACGAGGTGTGAATATGTATTGTGACTCCTAATTGACCTTAAGAATGGACATGATCACACAAATACTTAAAAATGCTTCATTTGGAAAAAAAAAATTATTTCAAGTCTTTGGTCCTTATGAAATAATGTGATATTTGAGGCAGTTCTTTTTCTTACTGAACTGTCACCAAGTGGAGATTTCTCCAATAATTGAGAATTTTCTAATGTCCTTTTGGTAATTAAAAACCTTGCCATTTTTTTCAGTAAAAAGTAATTTTATAACATCCTTGTAAACTCGTATCTTGAATACTGCTATTTCTCATTTCATTTATCTCCTTCCCACACAACTTTAAAAAATAAAATGATATCTGTAAATTTTAATTGTGTCTAATGACAGATTTCACTTCAGGCAAAACTGTAATGTGGGAAAATAGAGGGAAAAAATTGAGTAAATTTTCTGTGACATCATCCCATATGTCTTTTTCCCTCTCTTCTTATCAGAACACATTCTCCTCATGTGTCTAGGCTTCTCCTGTTCTTCTAGACCTTTCATCCAAAATTAAATTAATATAATAAGTGTAAAACACATAGGTTTGGATGGCGAGCCCTGTAATTATTTTTTGCTAAGTTGATTTCTATCCAGTTTAATTTGCTTCACTTTTCTTAAAAATCATTGTATACCAAAGTGTAAAAAATATAGTGCATTTACTCTTTTAGAGGCATTGCAAGAAAAGATCATAAGAAACTAAAAGGTTTAAGGTTCGGAGATAAATTTTTGTTTATTGAATTTTAGGCATTAAATAGATATATTTGAGAAGGATCTGTCTCAGAGCCCAAATTACACTACAAACATCTTTTCTCCATAAACATGAAACTTTCCGGTTTTATTGAGTATTGCTTAAACAATGACCAATATAATTTTCTGATAAGCTTTTGATTATGTCTTTTAAAATGATGTAGATTAAACATTTACATGTCCTTATCAATCGTAATATTTTGAAGAAATAGTAGCTCTAAGACACCAGGGCATTTTATTCTGTTGAAGAAGTTAACTGATTTTAGCATTTATATTTTGGTCATAAATTACAACATTTTTGTTATTAATCTACATAAATGATAAAACAATGTAAAGCCAATGAATATAAATTGTACAGAATGTCATTTGTCAGGAATTCTGAATCCTTAAGTAGATGCCAGTTGGGCTAGGCCACCCTTGATTTATCCTCTGTTCTTGAGGTCCTTATGTCTTTTGGGAAAGTGTGGTACTGCCCATTTTAAACCGTAAGGGACCTTCTTTAACAACTGTCACTGGACAAAGAAATAGGCTTTCCAGTTCTGACAGGAATATCAGAGACAAAATTTGGACATGAAATACAGACCTTGCCTAATTCTTTATTCTACAATCTTTGAATGTTTTCCTATACATTTTAAATATCAGCATGAATGGGTAAATTCTGTCTCTAAGTTTTCCTCAGACTACTCCTGGAGCAAAAGTTTGCTACCCAGATATTTCTAAACATATTATTATATCAACATATTATGAGAGGTATTCCCCAAGCAATCAATGTAGCAAGAATTACAATTATAGTTTGCACCCTCTAGATAATAATCTATAAATACATATTGATATAATATCTCCTGACATTTGTTAATACTACCTATATGATTCTTATATGTTTTAATGTGAATTGATTAAGCTAAGCTCCATCAGGGACATGGAATACTTGGACTCCAGTTATGGGTCATGGAATATTTGGACCCTAGTCATGAACAAGCTTTGTAAAGAGCCAGTGTGTTAAGATAATAAAAAAGATGACAAAGAAAAGAAATAAAAGCAGTGAGAAGTGTTTCCAATGAAATATAATCCAATGGGACATGTTTTGTACTTTTTACAGCAAGAACTTGGTTTGTTTCTAGTATTTCATCTGTTTATCTATTCTATTGTTATTCAGGTCTTACCAGGTATTGATTGCCATGGTTCCTACTGCTGTAGCTAGAGCACTGCTGTGGATATAGTGAAAATAAGCAGAAAAAAAAGAAACCTAATACCTATCTACTTAGGCTTGGTAACTTCAGAAAATAAGCACAGTGAATACAATAAAACAGTATGGTAAGATAGAGAGTGACAATGATGGTGAGCCCCTTTACTTCCCAAATATCTCCTTTTCAATGCTATAGTTCCAATTTTTGTGATAACCACTCCAATTTTAACCATGAAAATAAAGTCGGTTGAAAATTTAAATGATGTTGAATTTCAATATCATGAACAATGTTATTTCACGATCTTGTTTTCATCAGTCTAAGGTCACTGAACTGCCATCCTTCAGTATTGTTGTTAGCCTGACAGAATACCCTTGTGCTCCTTGAACTGGAAAATACGGTGACAGAGTTTGTCTTTCCATTATATTTAAAGCTGGGTAAGGAATCATCCAGCCCATTTTTCTTATCTCATTTATTACCATGTACCCAGATTTTCTCACTTTTTGTACACGTGACCAGTGTTCCCAGTGGCTCCCAAAAAATAAGTTAATTATTCAATAGAATGAAATTCTCATGGCCTTCACTTTTCTATAATATCATAACCATGTTGAAATCCTGTATGTTTCAGCTAAAGATGTATTTCTTGCTATGAGATCATGTAGCAATACCTATTATTGTACTCATAATTTTTGGTGCAACCCATAAATTTCAACATTTTATTTTTCTTCTCAATAAGTTTTAAATCTCTTTCTTCTTTAGAAAAGCGTGACATAATTTGAAATATTTGTGAAATTTTTACATATCTTACTACTATTGCTAATTAAATTTTATTTTGGACTACATGAAATATCATATTTTAAATCGAGAGTGATTTTATTTTTAAGCATGTAGTATATCCTGGGAAAAATTCTTTGCACACTTGAGATAACATGTGCTCTAAATTTGTTTGGTTTAATATTCTATAAATATCAATTAGATAAATATGAATAAAAGGCTGTTCAAATAGTTTATAGTCTTGCTGATTTATTTTGTATTTTTTATTCAATCACATGTGTTTTAACCTTGACTGTCGAATTGTTTATTCTTCCTTTAGTTCTATCCGGTTTTTTTTTATTACACATTTTAAAGATATATTGTTATTATGTGCAAATGTATTTTTTAATTAATTTATTTTTATTGTACTTTAGATTCTGGGGTACATGTGCAGATCATGCAAGATTGTTGCATAGATACCTTCATGGCAAGGTGGTTTGCTGCCACCATCCACCCATCACCTACACCTGACATTTCTCCCCTGTGTCTTCAAATTTGGTCACTTTACAAAATATCCCTTTTTATTACCAACATTAATGATTGTTATGAACTTTACTGCTTCTGATATTATTACAGATATTTTATTGTTCATATGACTATATTATATAACTATATTTCATGTTTTGCTTCTCATGTTTTTAATATTTAGTGTTATTTAGTGTACAACTATTATAGACAGCATACACTTGAGTGTTGATGTTTTTGTCCAATATTATAATCTCTGCCTTGTAATTTGTGTTTATTTATAATTAATGTAATTACTAATATAGTGTTGTTAGTTGAATTCTGTACATTAAAATATATTTTTCAGTCTTCACATGTAAATTTGATCTTAATTTAAAACAAGGCTTTTACAGCTGTAAGCAAGTTAAGATGAAGTTATACTGGATTAGGATTGGCCCTAACTCCAATGTCTGGTGTCCTCATAAGAAAGTCAGTGTCATTTATAACCACAGGGACACAGAATAAAAACATGAAAATGCCACATGACAGATTTTGGAGAGAAGCTAACAAATGCCAAGTATTTCTAGCAAATATCAGAAATGAGGAGAAAGGCATGGATCAGATTCTCCATCAAAGTCTCCAGAATGAACCAACTGAACCAAAACCTTGATTTCAGACTTCTGACTTCCAGAACTGTGAGAAAATTAATTTCTGTTGTTTTAAGCCATTCAGCCACGCAAGAAAACTAACACACTTGTGATGAAGACTATTCTCTTGTTTTGTTTTTCTTTATAGTGTTTTTTCTGCTATTCTTCATTTTCTGCCTTTTTCTGTATTAACAAAATATAGTTAGACAATTCATTTTCGCTGTTTGATTGTTTTCTATTTGTTTAGTAAACGTATTAACTGTAATATTAATTTTTATCAGTCTAATTAGAGGTAAAACTGTATAAATATTCGTGTAAATCATAAGAATACTGTATTATAATTTCATTTATGCTTCAAAACTTTGTGCTCTTGAAGTCAGAAATTCTACTTCTTTATACATTATAAAATCTAATTTTATAGTTTTAACTATACAAACATGACAAAAGCTAAAATTGAACATTTTTCCACTTTAAATAGTAATCATTTAAAGAAATACACGGTTATTAAAATTAGGTGAGTTTTCCCATATTTTCTCACAAATTTATCATGTCTGCTGCTTTTAAACCTTGAAAAATTATGTAATTTTCCACATAGTATCTTTTTTTTCAGGGTTAAGATCTTCCTTTAGCATTTAATGTACTACAGTCTGCTAGAGACAAATTATCTTAATTTTTACTTAGTTCAATTTGTTTATATTTTATCTAATTTTTGGAGGATATTTTTGTAGAATATAAAAATTAGATGGACAGACTTTTTTCTTTTAATACTTTTAAAACCTTATCCTCCTCTCAACTGGCCTTTATTTGTTTTGACTTTTTAAAGTTATATTCATAATGTTGTTTCATTGCATGCACTCTATATTATTTCTTGGCAATTTAAAAAAATTTCTATTATCTTTTACCTTAAGAAACTTGTCTACGATACACATAGGTATGACTGGCTTTTTACTTGATCAGTTTAAAATTTTCTGAGAACCTTGGATATGCAAGATGCTATTTCAGCTAATCTGGAACATCTTGTCCAATATTTAATCAAATATTTCCTATTTAGTATATATTTAGTATATATTGTGTATCTTATATATATATATTACATATATGTTTTATATATATATATATATTACATATATGTATATATATAGAGAGAGAGAGAAAACACAAAATGAGAGGTAAAAAAATTGTGGTTTTGTGTGTGTGCGTGTGTGTGTGTGTGCGTGTGTGTGCGTGTGTGTGTGTGTGTGTGTGTGTGTGTTTGGAGAGAGAAAGAGAGAAAAAGAGAAAGAAAGAAAGAAAGATAGGTTCTAAAACCAGTTCCAACTCCTAACTAAAGCTCTGTGACCTTGAGACACTATTAATACCTGTCTATAACTTAGTTTCTTAATTTTTAAATTTGAAATATTAGCAATAGTACCTAGCCCATAGAGGTATTGTTAGAGTTAAATAAGACAGTATGTGATTGGACTAGAATAAGTCTTCAGTAAGCCTTAGCTGTCAGAAATATTAAAAATTTCACCATCTTCTCATAACTACTACAGCATTTTCAGTCTTTATAACCAACTTCCTAGTAGTATAAGGTAATGTGACCTCATTCATATAATGATATCTAATATTTTAAAATATTTTATTGATAATACATTTATAGAAATATCTTTTTTTCTCTAATACATTTTAAGCTACTTGAAGTCAGAGATGGAATATTTTTTCTGTGTATATTAGAGAAATTGGTAGAGATATTTAAAGATGTTAACAACTAAAACTGTAAATTTTTTCACATACTATTAAACTCAAAAACCTTGTAGTCTTGAGGTTGGAATAAGTATTTCATTAATTATGTGGAAATAATTCTATAAACAATTTATAAAAACTATTTTATTAGTTAAATATTTGAAACATTTAAAAAAATTTTTATTCATGTACTTTCCTTTGACCCTAGGGAGACATCTGACTTTATGTCTTTTTCCATTCATCAGATTCTGATCTTTCTCTGCCTTTCACAAGACAGAAATGTAATGCACTTTACATTTCCTTGATTTTTCCAATGCCTGTTTCATTCTCATTTTTCATCCATCAGCTCAAATATTACCTTGTCAAATGATGTTTTGCAGATTCTAAAGCGGGACCACTCCTACCTCACCCAATTCCTATATTCTTTTCTATTTAATTGCTTAAGTTTAATCTCATTCTGAAGTTATTTTGTTGACTTCAAGTTTTAGTCTATTTTTTTTTACCACTAGGATGGTAGCTCTTTGATAAGAAAACCAAGGTTCATAGATACAGTATAAAGTTGGCCCTACTGTCTAAGCATAGGTTTCTTTTTGTGTTGATTTTTTTGTTTTTGTTTTTGTTTGTTTGAGATGGAGTCTTGCTCTGTTACCCAGGCTGGAAGGCAGTGGTGCAATCTTGGCTCATTGAAACCTTTGCATCCTGGGTTAGAGCAATTCTCCTGTCTCAGCCTCCCTAGTATCTGGGATTACAGGTGCCTGCCACTACACCTGACTCAATTTTTGTATTTTTAGTAGAGACGGGATTTTACCATGTTGGCCAGGCTGGTCTCAAACTGCAAACCTCAAGTGATCCACCCACCTCAGCCTCCCAAAGTGCTGGGATTACAGGTGTGAGCCACTGCACCCAGCCGGTAACCATAATTATCACATCCATTAGTTCAACCTTTCATGAATAAAAAATATTGAAAAAAATTGCATCTTTAATGAACATATTATTCTCTAAACAATACAATTACTTACATAGAATTTACATTGTATTAGGTATTGTAAGTAATCTAAAGATAATTTGAAGTATGCAGGAGAATGTGCATAGATTACATGCAGATACTATGCCATTTTACTTAAGGGATGTGAGCATCTGTGAATTCTGTCAGTTTTGGGAGGTGCTTCCAAGAATGGAAGGTCAAGAATATGGAGTGATAAATATATATGTACATATATACATATAGATACATCATTTTCACATGCATGCACATACATATGTATGTATATACAGTCAGAAACACTTCATAGGTGAGAAGGAATATTGGGTTTTGGTCTTGAAATACTGGTAGGATAAAGATAGCAAAGAGCATAGAGATGGCTTCAAGCCAGAAGAAAGAAAACCTGAGAGAAAATATAAACAAGTGAAAAATACAACTTAGATTCTTACTAGCACCTATAATATTGCATGATCCTTAGAATCCATAAAAGCCAATTTTTTAGAATCTTTTCTTATCTGATAATTTATTACTAAAAATATATTTTTAAATTTACTGATAATTTAGCATCTTATTTTTCTTCAAAATATCTTTGGATTATATAACAAGTAACATTAAAATGTAGAGCTCTCTCACTTTTAACAAGAAAATCAAATTTACTAATATATTTTATGCCATATATAAAAGGCATAAATATTATATATATAATATATATACATACATATACCTCAGAAAGTATTTTAAGTTTTCTTCTAATGTTCAACCCTTACATTTATGTCTTACTTCTATAGTTTCCCCGTTACCTACTAGCTCAATTTTACTCATTATTAACTTAAACATTTTGTGAAAGTAATTTGAATTTTTAAACAAAATTATAGTTCACCATACCCCTCACTAAGGTCAGATCTATTTCATATTCTTTTTCAAATATTCTAGCTTGAATTCTAACTGAATAATAAAAGAAATTTTTAAATAGAAGCGTCTTGGATAACTCATTATATAATTTAGTATAGATATGTTCTTTCTGAATTTGAATGTTTGAGTCATAAATTATTATTACTATCTCTTTTATGATAGCAAAATATGTAATGCATAACATAATACCTGGTTTTATTGAAAGTAATAGGGTAATAAAAGGTATAATCATCCGAAAACCTCAAATCTTAAAGTAAGAATTAAGAAAATACTAGAAATGAAATTTTAAATTTTTCACAATGTAATTTGCCTTGACATCATATTCATTTCAGTTAGCATCCATATGTAATTTAAACTTTCTTATTGTTTTTAACTTTTGGCTTGTTCATCCACACATTTCTCCTCCAAAATGCTAAAAACTTAGGTTATTATCTTGGATGAAGCAATAAACAAGATATTTGTATACCATTAAGAAACTCCTTGACTTCGAATTGAAGTATTACTTATCTATCATTATCATTTGTGTCCTTTTTATTGTTCTGTGTATCCAGGTATTAAGCAATGCCTAAACACTGCCATAACTTTCCAAATTATTTCTAAACTTACAGAAGTGTATAATATTGGTTTCAAAACCCAACTATTTAAAAAAATTCGCAGAATTTAACTGTACTATACAGAAGTTTAAAAATGTCTGTGCCTATGGCTCATTGTTATGTTAGGGATTTGAAAAAGGTAACTGGCAGTGTATTATCTCAAGATGGCCTCATTCTTTTTTTTGCAAAGTACCATGGTTTGTGGTCTTGATATCTTCCTCATTCATTGATCAGTGTCTTAGTCAATTCAGGATGATATAACAAAATACCACAGACTGGGGTGGCTGAAACAGCATAAGTTTATTTCTTCCAGTTCTGGAGGCTAGGAAGTACAAGATCAAGGCACAGGCAGATCAGTTGTCTGGGGAGGACCTACTTCCTAATTTTCAAATGACTGTATTCTCAGTTTAATGTCATATGGTAGAGATCAAAGAGACAGAAAATAAAAGCTTTCTCGTGCCTTTCGAAAATGCCACAAAAGCCATATATAAGGACCCCACCTTTATGATCTAAGTAATTCCCAAAGATTCCACTCCCTACTATCACCACATTGGGGATTAGAATATTAATATGTAATTTTGGGGGGACAAAATATTTCGTCCAACACTGTTGCCAAGCCCTTGTATCTTTTTACTTTTTCTTTCATGTGTGTCACCATTTTTTAGCAGCCCACCACGCAACCATACAATATTCATTTGTGAGGGGTGTGTGTGTGTGTGTGTGTGTGTGTGTGTGTGTGTGCCTTCTCTCTCTCTTTCAGCAAATATTCATTTGGTAAGCACTATACTTATGTCAGAATGGTATTTGGTATACCAGGGAAAAATAATAATCAAGCTATACTAGATTATTGTCTTCATAAACTGTATAATATAAAGAGCACACTAATAATTAATGTGTTAATTGGAGAGGTAGGGGGAGTTATTATACAACATAAGGGAAACATAAGCCACAAAAAGGATATCTAGAAGTATTTTAGATACGTGTCTTCAAAGATAAATCTGAAAATGGATCTAAAATAATGTGTTATATATACACAATGAAATAGGATTCAGCCATAAAAAAGCAGCCAACTATTTGTGACAACATGTATAAACCTGAAGAATATTATGTGAAGTGAAACAAGCCTGGCACAGAAGACAAATACTTCATGATCTCACTCTTATATGTGAAATCTTAAAAAGTTAAACTCATAAACACAGAGAGTAAAATGATGATTACTTGGGGCTGAAGTTGTGGGGAGGGATAATGATCAAAGGATACAAAATTTCACTTAGATATAAGGAAAAACTTGAAGAGATCCACCTACATAATGATGACTATAGTCAATAACAAGGTATTATATTCTTGAAAGAAATGAATCTGAGTAAGGAAAAGGAACTGGAAGAGAGAGGAAAGCATTTTTTCCCAAACAAAACATAATGTTATATAAAAATCTAGAGGTTTAAAGGCACATAAGGCTTCTTGATGGACATCACCTTACTGATGGTGCAAAATAATAAAAATTCACCTTGCAAAAGAATCACCGCTCTATTGAACAATGCTTTACTGTGAATTATTAGTGCCTTTCTTAGTAACTGTCCTTTCTTTTAAATTTTTAACTTCAACAAAACTTCTAGCTATATTAATGCTTTAAATGAGATTATAGTTGAGTCTTAGTGGCCTGAAATCCAAATGTCTTTTTTTGGTGAAAGACAATTTATGAATCTAAATCTGATTGTTTGTATCATAAACTTCCAATTTAAGACTCAAAGTGAAGTCTTACTTTGTAAAGTATATTATTTGTGTTTAGTTGTTTATTTTTCATTATTATGTGTACATATAACCATTACATATATATGATACATTTTTATGGAGTACATGTAATGATTTGGTATAAGCATACCATGTGTAATAATCAACTAGGGTAATTTCGGTGTCCATTACCTCAAGCATTTATTACTTCCTTGTGATAGAAAAAATCCACTTCCTCTCTTTTATTTATTTTAAAATGTACAATAAATTATTAACAATAGTTGTCGTATGGTGCTACCAGATACTAGACTTTACCCGTTCCATCTAACTTTCATGCTTTTTGCAGCACTAATCACGATAGCCAAGATGTGGAATGAACCAATTGTCCAACATGGGATTAATGGATAAAGAATATGTGGTACATATACATAATGGAATATTATTCAGCCATTAAGAAATAATAAAAATTTTGTCATTTGCAATAACAGGGATGGAACTGGAGAACATTATATTAAGTGAAATAAACCGGGCACAGAAAGATATTGCATGTTCTCACTGATATGTGGGAGCACAAAAAAGTTACACTCATAGAGAACAGAATAATGGTTGCCAGAGACTGTGAAGAATACAGGGGATGTGGGGATTTGAGAGGGCATAATATTGCATTACTTAGCAGCCATTAACTTTAACCTTTATGTAATTTTAGCATTCAGTATTCACTTTGAAAGGAATCATCTAAACATCTAATAACAATAATCAACAGTTATCTAATCTGAATGGCCTTTCCTGAAAATCTGATTAGAAAGTCTATTGAAGGCAACTGTGATAGAATATAAAGTTTTCCAAATTTTTGCACCTTTGTGTTGTATTCAGTAATGATTAAAAAAATGAAAAGACAAGAGTCAAATTCAAACTTCAGAAAATATAAATTCAAAAGAATATAAATAACATCACTTGAGAATGAAGAGAATAAGAAATAGATTGGAGATCATTGTCATATATAAAGAAGGATCATTTGCAACTGATAATATGAAAGGATTTTTGAATTCCACAAATGACTTAATACAATTGAGATGTTGTAGGAGATTTGGTTAGGAGAAAAGGAAGTTTCCACGAGTTAAAAGCAAGTCACCAAAATTTAGCTTGTTTACTCAGGAGACATATTCTGTTCTCTGCAAGGCTTGGTAAGGATTTCATGTTCAATTCATTTACGTTAAATGGCTATGGCTATGTGCCTTTACTTGAGAAAAATAAGGATAATAGTATGATGTCCTGAATTTCTCTCAGTCCTATGTGTTCGCATATCTGTACAGCACCTGTTCTAGTTTAGTGAAAAGCCAAAGAATATTACGTGCACACACCCACCTAGTTTTCCTCATATGTAACTTTTGTAATATTTTAGAAAGTGATAAATTAGTAATATAGTTTTCTAAAGAATATGCAAACAATATAAAAGCATAACTAATTATCAATTCCCAAAGTCAGTTAAAAATCTTAAGTGAAACACACAAAGCTACACAAACAAAACAAACGATATATATAAAACCACCAATAATTCAGTAGCAAGTGTTAATAAAGGAGAATGAATATGTAACTCAAAATACTTTATTCAAAACCCAAAGGCTAGTCCTTTCAAAATGAAAATGGGATATTGATCTGTTTTCCTATGGGAACATTAGTATGAATTAAATATAACATATGTGTAGTTAAAAACATGGTTTTCTTTAATTTATCCTTTTTATTAACTTTGGCCCACATTTTCCTGGTGTAGTAGATTCTTTTAAATTGTATCATCTTTAAAATAGGTGCATGTTTTTCTGCATCTCATATAAATAGCAAGACTCTACAATAAGACTGTTTAAAGCAATAAAATTAGTGCTGAATATGTATATTCAACTTATAACCATATTAAGGTAACATCTGGTATTAATAATGTAAATAAATTTATAACAACCAAACAAGGCAAATATTTCTTTCTCCAAAGCAATTTAAATTCCAGTAATTCAGAGGATAGTAAGAAGGTTAGAAAATGTGAAATAGACTAAGCTATTAGAAAATGTAGAAAATATTTATCTAGAGTAAGCCTGTTATAAATAGTTAAGTAAAATACTTCAGTATTAGGTGAACCCTGGTAAGAGTCTGAGTTCAAATGTCTTAATCCCAGTTCAACTTCAAATTTATTGTGTAACCTCTAACACGTCACTGAGCTTTTAATTCATCCCAAAAGCATATGTAAAAGGAAGAAAATAGTTCCAGACTATACATATTGAGGTTGAAAGATTCTATAAGTTTGCATAATAATATAAAATAATAACATAGTATTAGCACTACATTTTTATTGTAATAGCCCATTATGATAAATTTAGTCTAAAAAGCTAGTATTGTACTAGGTTTTAAAGCTATATTACAAAAAGAAATGATGTCCATATACTTATTTTATATACTGTAAGACATCATTATTTTAGCTACAACTAGGAAAGAATAAAATGCTACCAGTTAACCAATGGCACAATTATTTTCTATGCTTTAAATGTATTTGTTGTTTTAATTAATTTGTTTTTATTTTATATTACAATTAAATATATATCAATTTTATCATATGCTTTACCTTTTGGTTATCATTACTTTAATTTGGTTTCATTCTGCAAATGCAATAAATGTTTTTCAATGTCAAATCATATTTTTAATTTGTAAAGACATTTTTATTATGGGAAAATTTAAATACACATATATACAAAGAAATACATAATCAAAGTATACATAATGCAAAAGAAATTGTCTTTGGGAGAAAAGCCCTACATTTCTGGTTTTGGTTTTGCACTCAACATCTATAATTATTAATTATTTGTACCCTCATTAATTTCTCTCCTTTTCCATTGGATTACTTAAAGCAAATCTAAGCCATGATATAATGTAATTTATTTATGGTTCATTATGGATGTAAGGGTCAATGTATATCTCTCAAGTATATCTTTAAGGTATTTAATATGTAATCATAAAACCATGATAACATTTAAAATACGAACGTGTAGCAAATTTCTAGATGGTGTGAAAAGATATTTTGAGTGGCAATTAAATTCAAAAATTCAAATAACATAGTATTGCATAAAACTTAAATGAGGTGAAAATAATTGTTGAAATAACTATCTTTATACACATGGAGACAAAGGCATCTACATCATAAATGCTGCTTTCATGAAATGTATTTCAGTTGCATTCCAATTCCAGAGATACTAAAGTGAGTTAATATGTTTCATAAAATGAAAAATATGATTTAGGTACAGTACTGTAATTCTCTACTCTTTCTCATGTAATTTATGACAATCTGAGATTGTGTATACAGAATATATGTAATATTATAACAATGTTTGTGTAATGAATGAACTATGGACCCTTAAAAGATCAATACACTGTGTTAGTATTTTTAAACAGCACAATTTTCAATACTTGACATCCATTTAGTATAGTCTAGTAAAGTTATTCTTGCAAAAAATTTTATCAATATTTTGTCATATCTTGAGGATAATAACTAATGCTTAATCATAGTTTGCTGAGACATTCATATAGTGAATAATGTTTCTTAAATAATGAAACTAGTTAGGTGCCTTCTATGCTTGGTAATTTTAAAATACAAAATTTTCAACCCTGTGCCTACAGATTATCTCAGAGTTTGCTATCTCACAGGAGCAACTACAAGCAAACTCTCAGCAATGTTCTTTTACAGACACCGTCCATCTGCTAACTCAGCATCCATTCCAACCTTCTCCTAGTGTGCATTTCTATACTGAAGAGGCCAGATGCTAGAATATGTACGACTCAGTTTACAGATATGTTTGAAGTTTCACCTATCAGATTCATCTGTAAAATATTTGGAAAGCAGAAATAGAACACTGCAAGTTAGAATCCTGTCTAACATCTGCCGCTTCTGCTGTTACCTCTAGCAAGTGCAGGAGGGACAGCATTTATTCCCATTGCCTCTCCCCTGTCCTGCCCAGCAGCTATTTCAGAGATCTTAGTGCCCATTCCCTGGTTTTAACAGCATCAGAGGCATGTTTTAACCTTAATTTTGCAGTTGCATATTGAAGCAGAAAAGGCATAGCTCTGGACTGAGCAATTGCATAGCATATTTCCATTTTAGAACAAGGCTTCCTGGTAGTGGCAGAGGAACATACTTCCATAGAGGAAAATTCCTGATTCTACAGCTTTCTGGTAGTTCTAGAGGCAGCCACAATCTTGGCAGAATGAAACTATAGCACAACTTTGGATATTTTTCCTGGAAGATTAGTAGAGAGTGCGTTTCTTTAGTCCATCAAACTATTTATATATTTTTTTATGTTACTTTAAGTTCTGGGATCCATGTGGTGAAAGTGCAGTTTTGCTACATAGGTATACATTGCCATGGTGGTTTGCTGCACCTATCAACCCATTTTAAGCCCCACATGCATTAGAGGCTTACAAATACCAAATATTTGTAAGGTACATTGTGATGTTTAGATACATGTATACATGTATAATGATCAAATCAGAGTAATTCACATATCCATCACCTCAAACATTTGTTAATGCTTTGTGTTGGAAATATTCAAACATTAATTACAGCAGGAGACTCCAAGTAAGACCAAGGATTATTAAAAATAGTCTTTTATTACAAATTTCCATTAATGATATCCACAGCATGATAAATATATTTATAGATTTGAAAAGGCACTAATATTAATCACCAAAAATATGAAGTATACTGTGCAGAGGAAAATTAATGAAATCATTATTAGTTCATTACAATGTGAAATATTTCAAGCAAGATTTAATATTGTACAAAAATTGAACACCTGAAACGTACAAATGCAAAACGGAACACCTAACCAATAACCAGTCCTTTGTGTGTGTGTGTGTGTGTGTGTGTGTGTGTGTGTGTGCATGTGCTGAGAACACTTAACCTGAGATCTACCTTCTTAATAAATTTTCAGGTGTATAATGCTGTATTGTATCTATAGACGCAAGGTAGCACAGCAAATCTCTAGAATGCATTCATCTTGCATAACTGTAACTTTCTATCTGTTGAACAGTGACTCCCTAGTACCTTCTTACTTCCAGACCCAGGCAACCAACATTCCACTCTCTAGAGGCTTCTGTAAATTTGATCATTTTAGGTGCCTCTTATAAGTGAATTCATGTAATATTTGGCCTCTCTGACTGGCTTATTTCACTTAACATTCCCAAAGTTTATCTATAGTGTTGTACGTGAAAGGATTTCCTCACTTTTATAGAGATTGAAATTATCTTTAGAGAATATACCCTGTTTTTAAATCTACAAATTCAACGATAGACATTTCTTTTGATTTCACGTCTTGTCTATGGTGAAAAATATTATTAAAAAAATCATTTTTGATAGAAAGGTATTAGAACAAAGAATTAAGTTAGAATAACTTCAAACACTTATGGCAAAAGGGAAAAAGACACATGAAATTATGTGCATAAAAACTAATGTTTTATTTTTATTTATAAAAATGTATAGTTTAAATGGAGTTTATACCTTAAATTGTATAATTTTACTTAAAATATTTTCCTGAAATGTGAAAACTATAATATGGAATATATTTTATATTAATTTGCTTTTAATAATTTATCATTTTTGTATTGTGACTATAATAATAACTTTCTTCATAATGTGCAGTTATGTCATTCTCTTGTTAAAATGTCCTGGCTAACATGGCGAAACCCCATCTCTACTAAAAGCACAAAAAGGAACTAGGCACAGTGGCACATGCCTGTACTCCCAGATCCTCAGGAGGCTGAGGCAGGAGAATCACTTGAACCCAGGAGGCAAAGGTTGCAGTGAGCCTAGATGGTGCCACTGCACTCTAGCCCAGATGACAGAGTGAGACTCTATCTCAAAATGAATAAATAAATAAATAAACTGTACAACATTTAAATTATTCATATGAACCAGTATGTTCACAGCACTTCCATGAAAACCCCATTTACCACTGAAAAGTAATACTATATCAAAATATTAATAAGAATTTTAAATATATAACTTAAAACAACTGTAGTATTTTCAGTTTAATACATCTATTTCTAGCTTTGTACATTACCATCCAATCTTAATTTATGTAACTGCTCAGTTCAAAGTATTTGATCTCATTATGCCCCGGCCTTCTTTGTTTTAATTACTTTTCCTTTAGTACTGTATCATTTAAAAATTAGTTACTATATAATCAAAATAATCACCAAATTTAATGGCTGACTAGTGACATCTAAAGTGTACCACACTTTTATAAACTATTCCTTTTTGGGTTTTTCAATCAATGGTTAAGAAAATGCCACATGCGTATTTTTGTAAGTGAAAGGTCTTGTTCCTGTTTTTTTCTTTTTGTTTTGGTTTTGGAGCAGTTATTCTTTTAACTTATATTTCTGAGAGTAGAACTCTTGGGTTAAAAAGGAAGGTGACACATATGTTAATTTCTATGTCTTTCACATTGCTTTCTGTTATTGTAATGTTTGTGAAAGCCACTAACAGTGTAAGAATGTACCAATTTAAAGGTAACATGGCATATATTTTGAGTTATCTCTTTTCCCTAATTTAATGGACAATGAAATTGACATAATCCTTTTTTTCCATCTTTAAAGTATGCCACTTTAACAAAATACTTTTTAAACAAAATGTCTACCATTTTCTTAGCAAGAAAATGTTACTGCGTTGTGAGGTGTCAGCATTTGTATTTCAATAAATGATAGAATGAATTTAACAAAGCAGTATTTTTATTGCAAGATTGAAAATGCCTATCCTGGAAATGTATATGTTTCTAACAAAATTGTCAGTACAATAAAAAACTAATGAAGTTTGCCAGAATTAAACACTGATCAGATATGTCTGTGAACAAAAACCTAGGTAACTTGAATATGTATTGAATAGACCAGCATATTGAGAAGGGAGATATACACTGAAATTGTTCCATGACTGTACAATATTTTTATTCTATAAACAAATGCAAGAAACTCAGAAAGTTAAATAGTTATAATGGGCAAAAAGGAGAGGTAAATGTTGAAATAATTCTTTATAAATGCTTATGAAAATAATTATCCCTCAAACATACTATTATATTTGATTCTATAAAAATCCATAAACATTAAGAGGACAATAGAATTTTGAGCATTAAGCAGCATGGGGTTTATTAAGAATAGACATGCCACAGAAGCTTAATAGCTTCTTTTGATTCATTGTTAATTGCAAAATTAAAGCAAGCTGTGAGTAGGCTCTATCATCAATATTTCTACTCTAATAAGTGTTTTGGATTACTGTTTTTAAATTATGCTTTACCATTACCATTGTTACTTTTTTTTTTGAGATGGAGTCTTGCTCTGTTGCCCAGTCTGGAGTGCTGTGGTGCACAATCTCAGCTCACGGCAACCTCGGCCTCCCAGGTTCAAGCGATTCTTCTGCCTCAGCCTCCTGAGTAGCTGGGACTACAGGAGTGTGCCACCGCCCCTGGGTAATTTTTGTATTTTAGTAGTGATGGGATTTCTCGATATTGGCCAGGCTGGTCTCAAACTACTGACCTCATGATCCGCCTGCTTCAGCCTCCCAAAGTGCTGGGATTACAGGCGTGAGCCACTGGGCCAGGCCTACCATTGAAACTTCTAATACTTATTGGTAAGATGCATGTTTGAAGCCAGATATTGTTATTAACTTATTCTATTGAAAAGAGACTGAGGCGAAGGTTATGTAACGGTGTGAAACTGGGCAGCAATTTAGTTAGCACAGATATCAATAAACAATATTCTTGGTCTATTACAGGATTTTTTAGCATTAGATCACTATATATGGAGAATCATTATTTTAGTTGAAATAAAATAATTTAATTAAAATGAAATTATTTTATTTCAACTAAAATAATATGTTTAAGTTGAATACACTGGCTCACATCTGTAATGTTAACAGTTTTTGAGCCCAAGTGTGCAGATTTCTTGAGTCTGGGAGCTCAGGACAAGCATGGGCAACATGGCCAAACTTCATCGCTACAAAAAATAGAAAAATTATCCAGGCATGGTGGCATGCACCTCTAATCTCAGCTATTCAGGAGGCTGAGGTGGGAGGATTGCTTGAGCCTAGGAGATGAAGGCTGCAGTGAGCTGAGATCGCACCACTGCATTCCAGCCTGGGAGACAGAGTTAGACCCTATCTCAAAAGAAATATAATAATAATAATATGTTTGAGGTTACAGAAATAATTAAAATTGATAAATGAAGTGTACTGATATGTCAGTAAAAAAATAGGAGTATATATATACAGGAAGACCCATATATATCACCACACAAATTATTGAGTAAATACAACTAAAAATCTTTTAACCTCATATTTTCAAACAAATTTTTAAAAATTAGATAAATTTTAATGTGACACTAGCAAAGGAAAATATACTGATTTTATAAACAAGATGGATTTTTTTTTGGACCTTGATAACAATGTTGACTTCAGGATGTCTTTAGCATCATTCCAATGCACTGAATATCATGGTATTTAAGTCTTTTTCCAAAGAGAATACATTATTCCAGTATAATAAAAAATTAGGCTTGATATATTTTACACAGTACGTTTAGAAGTTCTAGAAACTTATAAAGTCTTTGACTAAACACAAATTCTAAATAAAATCTTTTCACTTCCTTTCTCAAAACCCTCCAGTGACTTCTCCCTACATAACTCAGACTATGGTCATTATATGAACTCAGTTTATGTTTCTAAACTCATTTCATACCCCTCTCCAAAAGCATAGTTTACTCCACTCTTGGCCCACCGGTTTTTGTTTTTTTTTTTTTTTTTTGCTGATTTTTGAATCTATCAAGCTCATTTTTTAACTCAGATAATTTTCACATATGCTTCTGTTTCCAGTTTTTCTTTAGCTATTTACCTCTGTAGCATTTCACTGAAGTCAAAGCTGAAATATATATTTCCTGTTTCTGAACTTATTTTCTGAGTGTCAACCATAATAGCACCTTCAATCCCTGTCACTTTTTTATCTCCATTAGCACTAGTAACTCATAAATATTTGTTGAATGAGTTTAAGAATGAGCTTCAGTTTTTCAGCTATGTAGTGAATATATTACTGTAGATGATTTCAAATGTACTGGCTATATGTAACTTATTATAAAAATAAAAATAGCTACCATTCATTGAGTATCTGTCACGTGCCCTACACTTTTATATTTAATACATCAAACTTGTGAGTAATTTTTATTGTATGTGTTTTACATATGAACAAACAAAAGTTTAAAAGGGCGAAGTACATGGCCCTGCATCACAATAATAGAACATAAAATAATTGGAATTCAAATTCAAGTTAACTGAACTGCAAAACTAATAAACTTTATGTTACTGAGGAATTCTAAAATAGTTTAGTTTCAAAAGACTTGTATGTGGAAGCTGATGTATAAAAGGTTGCTCTAATAAAATCAGGATGGATATCATTGCAGCAGGAAGGGAGACTAGTAATAACATCTCCACAAGTTATTCCCTCCCCTTTCAGGGAAGCACCAAGGAGAACAATCTGAAGATCAATGCACCTTTCATACACTGCCTGGGAAATATTGGTGTAAACTCTTTCCTGTAGGCTTTATAGAGCCCATTTCATGTTTTGCTAAGAAAAGCCCAGAAATGCAAAGTACTTGAAAATGTAACTATGAAATAAATATTGGGAGAACTTAAATTATACACAAATAATCAGAGTAATAAAATATATGCATGAATTAGAAAATTCAGTAAGTTTAAAAGTCCTCCTAAATTTAATAAATTAATAAAAATTCAATAACAATATTTTATATATAATTAAAACCTAATTTTAAAACCATATATAGAAAGATAATCTTTCAGATAATGTTGAAAATAAAAGACAAAGATGAGAAATCTTACATTATCAGTTATCAAGATACAGCAATAACCTTCATTATTTTGAAAGACAAGTGAATATGTGGAGTATAATAGAATGTGCAGATGCAGGTCTGACCATTTATGAATATTTGGTTTATGGCAAATGTGCCACTACAGAGCTGTGGTCTTTTTAATTAATGGTGCCAAGTCATAGAATATAGAAATAATCATGACCCCACTTCATCTGCACCACAATATCCACAGAAATGGTTTCCATGTGGATTGCACATCTGAATGCAAATAGCAAAATAATAATACTCTGAAAAGATTACATAGGATGATATCATGATAATCTTGTTGTAGGAAATAATTTCTTAAGAGCAAAGGCATTAAATATAAATAAAATTGATAAACTGTACTTTATTAATGCTGAGAATTTCCTTCCATCAAATAACACCATGTAAAAACAAAAGTAAACAGAAAAAGTATCAACACAAAGAAATAGCAAGATGTCTTTATCCATATCAACAGATGAGAACATATGTATTGATATTTTTTAAATAGCCCCTTCCAATCTACAATAGATTTAAATAAATAATTACAAATAAAGAATACTTGTAAACAACAGATATATTTTAAAACAGTCAATTTCATAGCTAATTTAAGAAAGGCTAAATAAAAACACAGTGAGATAAACTGCCTCTGGCTACTATGGATTAAAAGATAATATAATTATCTTTCATTGCGGAAAATATAAAACTATACAAAATTAGAATCTGATGATTGGATAACTGAGAAAAGAGAAACAGATAATAAGAGCTCTATAATTTTCTAGCTTCTGGTCTTATATTAATTTATGACTTATATTTTTATTTCTGGTATTTGAAAGGGATCAAAAGCAGAGCAAATTGATTTTGCTGAGGTGAGGAGATAGCGGTAAGAATTTGGTACAGAAGTGGTGGATTTAATTTGCAAAGCAGAATACTGAATTTTTATTCATAGAGAAAGGTTTAAAAATCTGCATAAAATTCCATGTATCCATATAAATGGATTGTAACTTTATAGGGCCAGAGAAATAGGAACAAAAAAGTTGTAAACTGGATAAATCCTCATGCTCACTCAGAACTAGAAAATTTTTGATTCAAAGACTTAGAACCAACCCAAATGACCATTAATGATTGACTGGATAAAGAAAATGTGGCACATATACACCATAGAATACTATTCAGCCATAAAAAAGGATGAGTACGGTTCTTTTGCAGGGATATGGATGATGCTGGAAACCATCATTCTCAGCAAACTAACACAGGAACAGAAAACCAAACAACACATGTTCCCACTAATAAGTGGGAGTTGAACAATGGGAACACATGGACACAGGGAGGGCAATATCATACACTGGGGCCTATCAGGGGATGGGATGCTAGGGGAGAAATAGCGTTAGAAGAAATACCTAATGTAGATGACAGTGTGATGGATGCAGCAAACCACCACAGCATTATGTAAAAAACCTGCACGTTCTGTGCATATACCACAGAACTTAAAGTATAATCATAACAATAAATAGAAAAAAAAAAAGAAAAAGAAAATTCTTGACTAATGACCTGCTAGAGAGAAAAGACCCTGTAGAATAATTGAGCTTTCCATGCAGATCTCAAAGTTTTGTACCTTAAGAGTGGAGCTAACCAGAACTATAGAAAACGATACTCTGAGACTGTACTTTCAAAACTTAAATGAATGTGTCTATGAATCCAGCTGAGCCACAAGTAATGTAACCGATAAAAAATACAAAATCCAACATCTTTTATAGTAGGTATAATATTCTTCCCTCAAGATAGTACTTGTCAATGTCCAGTATCTAATCAAAGTTTACTACACATACAAAAATTAGAAAAAAATGTAACCCATAAATCAAAGGGAAAATCGATTTAAAAAAATAACCAGAAAAGTATACAGGTAGTAGAATATCAACATGGACTTTAAACGGGTCTACTGTATACATTATAAAATTACAAGAAATACATGCAATATAAAGAAATGTGTGAATATTGAAAAGACAAAATTGAGAGATGCATTTTAAAAAGAGACATAGAACTTCTACAGATGAAGAATAAAATACACGATTTGAAATTTTCACTTGATGGAATTAACAGTTGATTAGCCATTGGAGAAAAAAATATCAGAAAATTTAAAAATACAACAAGAGAGATATTAGATAGAGACTATCTAATGATAGTAGAGATAATAGAGAGAGACTATCTAATATGAAAGATATGGAAAAAAAAGAGAATAAAATCAATGAAAAAAGCTTCAATGACCTTAGGATACAAATTCTAGCATATATGCAATCAGACTCAAAGAGTGAAAGAGGAAAGAGAAGAAGAATAAAAAATTTTAAATTTGAACAGCCTTATTCATAATTGAAAAGATTTCAATGAAAGTACTTATCATAATTAAGAAAATCAGAGGAAGAGAACGTCCCCAGACTAAGAATAAACGTCCATAGCTTAAAAGAAAACAGATCTTGATACATAGATCACAGAGAGAAAAAGTGTGGACAGCGTCTTGAGAATGGAGGTAGCATTGCTAAACTGTAGAGTTAAATTAAGTAAGATAAGGCTAGAAAGTGATCATCTGAGTTTTTAAGTAGTTGCCATTGATAACTTTGTCAACGAAAGTTTTATTACAACGGTCGTTTCTAAGCAGATTGCAGATTTTGAAGAGTGGATGTTGATAATAGCATATAGGAGGAGTTTGTGTCTTGCCTGTTGGAATGCTGGAGACAAGACAAGTTGGAAGACACTTGTTTATGGCAAGGGGTCTTTTTGAACTAAGATAAAAATGACTAGTGCTGAGATGGTGTCTTTTGTAAAAGGAATATTCTTCAGCTACATAAAGGAAAGAATAAATACTGAGAGGGAAATAGGATTTAAGTCTAAATCTTACTTGTGTAATTGAATAACTTTCTTTCTTCCTCATTTTGTATAACACTAACCATAATAAAATACAAGTTGTCATATTAACCTTTATAATCTGAAAATCTGTTTCATAATATCTGTCTTTTTAGACTGGCATTATCATTAGAAAAATGTTTCGAAATTATAACCAAGTAGTATCACCTTTAGGATGGCATTAAGCCACTCTGTATGTCTTTCTTGAGATTGTAGTTTACAATTATATATATGCACGTGTGTGTGTGTGCATGTGCATGTGTGTAAATATATAATAACATATTTGTATACACTTGTCTTCTTCTTTGTTAATGAGAATTAATTTAAGCACAGATAAACTTCTAGGAAATTTTGAAAAAATATTAAATAAATGAAGAAAATGTCATGATTCATATTTTTCTGGCATGCAGTTTTAACTTGTCACCAAGAAGACTGACATAATAGTCGTTTCATGTGTCTGCTGAGGAAATGATCTGAATACCGATTGTGGATTTTGCCTGCAGATGTGAGAAGCAAACCATTTCTAACAGATGTATAATCTGATTAAATATGCAATGCAATGATATTGTCAAAACCTATTAATCACTCTTTCAGGACACATTAGTGTAGGCTTTACTGACAGCTGTGAGGATTGGAATATCTCTACAGTTGCAGGTACTGTTGCTCATCCACACCACCCAATGGATGTTAAAGGGAAAAATAACCACAATAGGCAAGTGTACAAAGTAGTTTAAATGTTGCATGTTAATTTTTTTCACCATTGGGGGAAGAGATACATTTTTATTCCAGTAATGTTTACCCTACCTGCATTTATTTGCTTCTTACTCCCCAAATTACAGGGATTTTCTGTCACGCTGGGACTAATTTGAAAATGCAGATACAGAGCTGCACCTCTAGCTTACATATATTAGGAAGCAGTCCCATGAGTGATGATTATACAATATCTGTTCACAGATAAATAGTAGCAAAGCCTTGTTTCCCACTGAGAATGCTAACAAGTATTGATTTCTCTCGCCCATTGATACACTCAGGTGCTGCAATTTATTTTGGAAAGAGTAACACCTTAACTTTATGATCATCAGCCTCGAGATTTTATTTCTGTCCTTGATTTGCCCTTACTATTTGATACTCCTGACAATATTAATGATCTTTACTAAAACTAAACTAAGGCAAATGTTTGCCTACATGTGATCCAAATATTCTCACATTGAAACATTCCAAATGCCAGAATTTCTACAACATAGTCTTACGCACTAGATAAACTAATTATAATCAAAATTTTCCCTTTTCCAATTATCTCATAGTCATTTAAGAAATAGCATGTGATAGAGTGACCACAATTTTCAAAGATTGGGCTACTCAGGGTTATAAAATGAAATCTTGCAGTGAGTCTTTGAGCTATCTAGAAAAATTAGGGGAAAAAGGACAAAAACGTACATACTTCTGAAACCACCCATTAAAGCTTGAATCGACCGATTATTAATTAAAAAAAATGGAATTAACAGTGGTAGCATTCATCCCTTTCAAGTCCCTTAAGTGCAGGAAGCTCTTTTTATTTCCAGTTTTCTTTTCCCTTAAGATGTATGTTACTGGTTATACATATTATTTTGTAAATTTCCCTAGCCCACGACTTGGTTATTTTGGGTTCTATCAAAAGTATTTTTATTATGGGAAACCTACAACATTCAGTTAGGCCTAAAAAAGACTTCCTTAACTGTTGAATATGCACAATGGCAAACACACCCTGCTGACTAATACTTAGAATCTTTATTTTCTTCCTGCCAACCTGCTGATAGCAGAAGAGGAGACTTCCACTTCACAAAGTCATATTCTTGAAGATTGTTATAGCAGAAATAGAGATTTTGTTTCTTTTACAAATTTACCCTTAGAAATGAGGGTTTCCTTGTAAGTACAATTTATAAATCCAATAATCTATCTTATTGAAAAAAATTAGTAAAAACGTAAACTAAATTTTCTGTGGTCAATTCAACAACAACATGGAACAGTTGTTACTTAGAGGATTTTGAGGTTGAAACAAATTTATTAATCACCTTCTGTTTCTCAGTCAAAGTAATCCAAGTGAAAAATCTTAATTTCTAAATAGGAATGTCAAGAATAGTTCTGTTTCCAACAACATTTCTGTAATATTTTCTGGTTTGTAAAATTAAACCAATATAAATGTTTCAGTATTCAATTGCATGTATTAATCTAGGCATACTAACAAATCCTTGGATCATTGGATGATAGTTTTAACATGTTTGTACAGCACATATTACAAATATCTCAATAGTCATTAGGTACCAAAAAGTTTAACAATTTTTTAAAAAAACTGACTTTGCCTTTATGTATCTGGGTGTTCCTGTATTGGGTGCACATGTTTTTTAGGATATTTACTCTCCTTGTTGCATTGATCCCTTTACCAATATGTGATGCTCTTCTTTGTCTCTTTTGATCTTCTTTGATTTAAAGTTTGTTTTATCAGAGACTAGGATTGCAATGGGAAAATACTTCTCTATTTAATAAATGATGTTGAGACAACTGGCTAGCCATATGCAGGAAGTTGAAACTGGATCCTTTCCTTACACCTTATAGAAAAATTAGCTCCAGATGGATTAAAGATTTAAACATAAGACCTAACACCATAGAAACCCTAGAAGAAAACCTAGGCAATATCATTCAGGACACAAACATGGACAAGGACTTCATGACTAAAACACCAAAAGCAATGGCAACAAAAGTCAAAATAGACAAATGGATCTAATTAAACTCCAGAGCTTCTGTACAGCAAAAGAAACTATCGTTAGTGTGAACCAGCAACCAACAGAATGGAAAAAAAATTGCAATCTACCCATCTGACAAAGGGCTAATATCCAGAATCTACAAAGAACTAAAACAGATTTACAAGAAAAAACAAACAACCCCAACAAAAAATGGGCAAAGGATATGAACAGACACTTCTCACAAGAAGACATTTATGCAGTCAACAACATATGAAAAAAATATCATCATCATTGGTCATTAGAGAAATGCAAATGAAAAGCACATTGAGATACCATGTCACACAAGTTAGAATGGCGATCATTAAAAAATCTGAAGACAACAGATGATGGAGAGGATGTGGCGAAATAGGAACACTTTTACACTATTGGGAGTGTAAATTAGTTCCACCGTTATGGAAGACAATGTGGCAATTCCACAAGGATCTAGCATTAGAAATACCATTTGACACAGCAATCCCATTACTGGGTATATACTCAAATGAGTATAACTTATTCTATTATAAAGACACTTACACATGTATGTTTATTATGGCACTGTTCACAATGGCAAAGACTTGGGACCCACCCAAATGCCCATCACTGAGGGACTAGATTAAAAAAAAATGTGGCACATATACACCATGGAATACTATGCAGCCATAAAAAAGGATGAGTTCATGTCCTTTGCAGGGACATGGATAAAGTTGGAAACCACCATTCTCAGCAAACTGACACAAGAACAGAAAACCAAACGTCACATGTTCTCACTCATATGGGGGTGCTGAACAATGAGAATGCATGGACACAGGGAGGGGAACATCACATATCAGGGCCTGTCAGGGGTTGAGGGACAAAAGGGGAGATAGCAGTGGGTGGGGTAAGAGGGGAAGGATAGCATTAGAAGAAATACCTAATGTAGATGATGGGGTGATGGATACAGCAAACCACCATGGCATGTGTATACCTATGTAACAAACCTGCACAATCTGCACATGTACCCCAGAACTTAAAGTATAGTTTAAAAAAATGACTTTACTGTTTACTTTGTTTCAAATCCTGTCATCAGGAAAAAAAATAAAGTACCACAGAATCTGCTTATATAGAAGATTTAGAATTGATTTGAAAAAATAATCTATGCAAATATGGAAGACACCATGAAATTAAGCATGGTGCTTATTACAAAGTAACATGTGACCTCATTAAGTAATATCTCTCTGGGAAATTTGATAGCTTTCTTCTGGGTTATACCTACCATCACAAAATTTTAGGATTTTCTTTTCATCTAAAAATTAAAGAAGGAGTAACCTAAGTAATAAGTATTGAAATAATATTGAATGAATCAAAATGAAGAAATTTTGGATTTTGAAAATTTGAATATTCTTTTTTAATATTTGAATATGATTCCAGATGAATATAAATTCAATAGTTATAGTCACATATACTGAAATAGTATTACATGATTTGATATAAGTGGAATTCAAGCCTACTACCACCACTGATCTTAATTTAGTGTTAAAGGGCATATATAAATAATAAGTAGCAAGATCAGTTCTGTTTTTCAGCAAACTCACTAAAACAAGTACAAAAAATTTTTCAGATGTTGCAAATCAGAAAAGTATCATGGACTATTCTTGTCAAATTAAATTATTACTTTTATCAAAGCAAATATTCACCAGTTTTAAAATCTCAAATACTTTTAAGGCTTAAAGAAAAACATTTTCTATCCTGGGCAACATAGCAAGATTCTGTCTCCAAATAAACGTTAAAAAATATAGCCAGTTGTGATGCTGCAACTGTAGTCTCAACTACTAGGTAGGCTGAAGCAAGAAGAGTGCTTGAGCCCAGGAGTTCAAGGCTGCAGTGTGTCATGATCTCTCACATTGAACTCCAGTCTGGGATAGAGTTTCTGTTGTTTCTTTTAAGTTATTAATGGCTACCAAAGTGTCTCCTAAAACCTCTGACAAAATTGTGCTCACTCTTACGCTCTCTTTAATCTCATCATCTCTTTGATCAGTTTATTTTATGTTTGTGGATAACTTTCTGAAAGCACTAACCTTACTCCTCTAAATTTATATGGCTGCTTGTTTTGCTTTCATCTTGGAGTTGCCCCACTGCTACCCTATGTTCCCCTTCACTATTTCCCATGTTAAATCATGTTTCTTGGATACCATGCCTTCCACCTTCTTTTTTTTTTTTTCATTCTCACTTAATGAAGCATATCTTTCAGCAGGCTTTGAAAGTGGGTATATATAAGAACATATCATATGCTACAAATATACTTATGTGACTATATCTAATAAACTATTTTGTACTTTCTCATACTTAAAAATATGGTTTCATATATATTCATAGTTGCTAATCACTTATCCCTAAAATATTGAAAATACTTAATTTATATTCTATATTAATTTTAGAAGTCCAAAGCTACTCAGATTCTTACTTTTTTTCTGGAAGCATTTTCTATTCTTAGAAGAAAACAGAGGAAAGCTTCATGACAATAGACAGTAATAATTTATTTGACACTAGGAGCACAGGCAAACAAGAAAAAAAATAGACATCTTAGTTGATCCTGTACTGCTGTAACATAATACCTGATACTGAGTAACCTATAAGAAACAGATACTTATTGATTTGTGATTCTGAAGACTGGGAAGTCTCAAAACCAAGGGACTGGCATCTTTCGAGGACCTTCTTGCTGTGTCATCCCATGGTGGAAGGGCAAAGAAAGGGCAAGAAAGAGCAGGCGATCAAACTGGAAGCCTTAAACTCTTTTATAATTGGCATTAATCCATTCATGAGGGTGAAGCCCAAACACCACTCATTAGGCCCAACCCTCCAAAGCTGTTGCATTTGGGATTAAATTACCAACACGTGCTCTTGGGGGAACATATTAAACCATAGCAATTGGACTTCATCAAAATTTATAAATTTTGGGCATCAAAGAATACTATCAAGAAGTGAGAAGGCAACCCACAGAATGAAAGAAGATATTTCCAAATCACATATCTGGTAAGAAATTAGTAGCCAGAATATGTAAAGAACATTGACTCATCAACAACAAAAAAATACAACTTAATTAAAAATTGAGCAAAGAATTTGAATAGATGTATCTCCACAGAGGATACTCTAAAGGCAGGTAGACATACGAAAATATGCTCAACATCACTTATTGGGAAATGCAAATCAAAAGCGTAGGGAGATATCAGTTACACCCTTTAGGATGGTTCTTATGAAAATGGAAAATAACAAGTATTGCTTAGGAGGTAGAGAAATTGAAATAGTTCTGCATTAATTGTTGGAATGTAAAATAATGCAGCCACTCGAGAAAATGTTCTTGTGGTTTTTCAAAAAACTTAACATTATTGCCATGTGATAAAGCAATTTCATTCTTATGCATACATTCAGAAGAATTCAAAGAAGAAACTTGAACAGATATCTGAACACAAATGTCTATAGCAACATTATTCACAACAGCAAAAATGTGAAAAAACCCCAAATGTCCATCAACAGATGAATGGAGAAACAAAATAAAACAAACTATGTATATACACATATGTATAAAGTTTATACATATATATATACACACATATGTGTATAGTACAAACTATATAGTACAAACTACGTATAAATTACTACATATGTATAGCACATTATACATATATGTGTATGTATGTATAGTACATTTTGTTTATCCATGCATCCATAGATCCATTTATCCATATATATGCATAGTATATATGAATCATATACACATGGATAGTATATATATTTGAAAGTTATTCAGGCTTAAATGAAATGAAATAAAATTCTGATACAAGCTACAACATGAGTAAACCTTGAGAACATAATACTAAGTTAAATAAGACTGACACAAGAGAACAAATATTGAGTAATTCCACTTATATAATGTACCTAGAGTAAAATTTTCAGAGACAGAAAGTAGAATAGTCTGTACCATGTGCTGGTGAAAAAAAAAAAGGGAAAGTTATTGCCACTGAATCGTATTTTGAAAATAGTTAAAATTATGTTTTATATTTTATATATTTTATTACAATATAAAAGCAAATAACATCACTATAAATACTTCAACTTAAAATATAAAAAAAAAATGTGAGCAATGTTTTACCAGTTTTTGAAAATAGATGACAAATTAAAGGCAGAAAGTCACATATTTACAAATAGATGTGGTGGAGTTAGCATGAATATCCAGAAGTTTTACGAATGTGATTCAGATCATAATGGCATATTTATTTATAGTTTTTCATTCTTTTTGCAAAGTGACGCATTTTTTTCTTGATTTCACAGCCATACTATTTTTAAAAAGTAATAATTATACCAGTTACACAGATCTTGAAGTTCTTTGAATAAGAAATGAACCAAGAGTAGAGGGGAAGTCTTTTTGCAATTATTATTTAAAAGAATTAGAAGAGGCATGAAATGCTGTGGGTATCTAGGGAGTCAAGCAAGTAGAAAAGAATGAAGCAGACATTCTGTGCAGGAAAGGATGAACTCGGCATGTTTAAGGTGGTCAAACATTATCCATTCTGAATAACTGATTGTTGACTGGCTTCCGGGAGATAACCTTTAAGACCTTGGAATATCAAATAAAAGTGTTTTGTGCATCTGGGGCCTTAGGCCACACCAGATCATTTAAGCTAAATAAGAGATTATGATGAGGAACTTGAGCCAGCTTGATGTATCTATATCTGAAGGGGCTGAAGATTGCATAACCAAGGTCAACTACAGGGTTGCTCAATGCCTATGTGACTGACCCCAGTAGAACTCCAGGACACCCAAGTCTCGTCACCTGAGCTTCCCTGGTTGGCAATGCTTCATACATATTATTACACATTATTGCTTGGAGAATTAAGTGCTGTCCATGCAACTCCACTGAGGGAAAAATTGAAAACTTGTGTAATATCTCTCCTGGATTCTGCTTTCTGTACCTTGAGTCTGAGAAAAGTATCATTAAAAAGAACCATACAAAATGGAGAATGATTTGTTAAAAACACTGGGAAAGCATCCAGAGACAATGAGGCAAAACACATAAATTCACAACCACTACAATGAAGATGCATTCTGAAGCATCTTCTAAAGATAATATTTATAGTATGCCAGATTCCTATCATATTGGTGAGGAGGAACTGGTCTAATTAATTTTATATTTAAAAAATTTGGATATATTCTGATCATGAATATGAGGTATAAGTTCCCTGTTGTGTATAGCTTAATGGGTAAACAGGGAGCTTATCTCAGGTTGCCTGGGCTCTGATTCAAGCTTCTCAAATTACTGGCTGAGTGTCCTTTGACAAATTAGACTCTCTCTCTCAGTATATCAGCTTCCCATATGTACAGTGGTGATAGAGATCATGCCAACTTCATAATTTATGGGTGTTATTAAAGTTAATACATGTAAAATGCTTAACCAGTACCTAATAAGGTCTCAGTAAATGACTTTTATAATCATTCCAGAAGGCATTAAGCAAGTATGTAGAATTGCAATGAAATAAATTACTGATTTCATATAAACATTATTTTATAAGATTTAGTATAAATATTTTAAAGAAATATTCTCTTAAGATAGTTTAACATTTAAAAGTAGCATTTCTTTTACTAAATATAAGAATTTCATAATTTTATTTTGCATCTGTGAAGAATTACTGTTAATGACTTGAAAAGCATTTATTTAGAATTGAATGTAAACACTATTGCAGATTTTTTTAAGCTCTTTATTCATTAGTATGAATTGCCAAGAATTTCATTATTATTTATAAAATACTTTACAGTCTATTTATGACATAAAAAGATAAATCTGCATTTGTAAAGTGCTGGATGATTTTCATGTCTCCCACATATGTAGTGACCTAGAGCATTGTCATTCATGATTTCTACAGTATGTATTAAGAAGGGGAAAAAAAGTAAAACACTCTGTACCACTTCTGAGATTACACTATTCAAACGTAACCAAACAAGGAAAAAAAAAAAAAAAAAAAACAGAGAAGAATGCTTGTGTCATCATTTGCCACTGTTATAGCTCAGAGGGCCCACCCACAACTGAGAACACCATTCTTTGCAAAGCTCATTTATTTAGTAGATTACAACAGTAGCACACTGCTTCAGACCCAAAGAAACAGTGGCACATTCTCTGTTAAATGTGGGTTCAGTATGTGTACTACCATGTTTCTACCCACAGAATACTTCTAATGCCTAATGTGTGGGGGTTTCTTCACGCCAATGACCAATTCGCCAAGTCTCTAGACACCAAGTAGAAGTCTAACAGTTAAATTTGGTTCTGACACTGGCTCATTGCCAAGCCTTCTGTACTTCTGACTGACTGGCTATAAATCAGAGATTCTCACAACCACCTCTTCATGTTTAATGATTTGGCAGCTCACAGAACTCAGGAAGAACGATTTACTTACTATTACCACTTTAATTTAAAGGATACAGCAATGTATGCAAATGAACAACAGATGAAGAGGTACATAGAGCGAGGTCCAAAAAGGTCCTGAGCACAAGAGTGTGAAGATAGGGTTTATCGACCCAGAAGCTCCTCAAACTTCAATGTTTAGAGTTTTTATCAAGACCCCATTGCGTAGGCATTATTGATTAAATCGTTGGCCACTGGTGATTGACTCAATCTCTAGCCACCCTCCCCTCTTCAGTGGTCTAGGGCTGGGGCCACAAGTTTCAAACCTCTAGTCGTGTGTTGATCTTTCTGGTGAAAAGCCCCTATTCTAAAAGTACTGAGGGACCCTAAGCCGCAAGACACCATAATAGCATACAAAAGATACTCTCATTACTCTGGAAACTCCAGGAGTCTTAGAAACTCTTATGTCAGGACCTAGAAAATAAGATCAAATATTGTAGCAAAAGATACTTATATCATCCCTATCATTCAGGATATTAGAAGGGCTTAGGAGCTTTCTGCTAGGAAATGGGCTCAAAAGACAAATTACAAATGTGTTATTGAATAATATATTATCACATTATTATATCACTGTGTAAACAGAAGACCCAGATAGTGAGAATACTTCATTTTATACCTAAAAGAAAGTGAATAACTCTTGCGGCAGTATCGTGAATTTTATGTTCTCCTTTTTAGTAAGTGGCATTTGGCTGTGGCTCATATCAACAATCTGGAAATTGTCCTGGCCAGTGTCCTATTTCTCATCATTCATTGTTTCAATCAAACCACAAATCCCAGTTAATTTTATCACTTACATAATTCTCAAATATCCACAATTCTTTCACTGGCATCAGTATTAATAGGACATATGCCACCACCCTTTTTCTCCTGGACAATAGCAATCTCTTCATATTCACCTTTGACACTTTCATGCAAAAAATACCTAACAGCTTTTAAATAAGGAGCTAATTATACTTCTTTCCCTTTTAAAATTTCTTTGATGAATGCCCATCATTTTTTGGTTGAAATCTAAATCTCTTAAAAAATCACAAAGCCTCTGTTAATTCACTTTTATATAACTTTCCTACCTTACTTTCTAACATTATTTTTCTGTATTATCATGCTTTGGCCCCATTGACCTTTTAACCTGAAGTGTACCAAGTTTTATTTTTCATGGGTCCCTTATATTCTATTATTTCCTCTGCTTAAACTTCTGTTAACACAACCCTTCTATTGTCTAATTCCTGCTCATTCCTCAGATCTAGGCAGCAAAATAACAAGCTTAGAAGAGCTTTCTTTTGTTCACCATTAAAAAATCTGGTGACTATTCTAATGTTTTTATTATACATGTTATTTTCCTTTATGACATATACATTCAAATTTATTTGTCTAAAACCTATCCTGGTAGATTGTAATCTGTGTGAATTTAAGAAATCTGTCTTGTCAATAGCAGATTGTACAAAACATAGTAATATTGAATTATATGATTAAATATTAAATTAGTCCATATAAATGAGGTGCTAAGTAAGGGATAAACTATCAGCTTATCATGGAAGCTATGCATCTGTGAATATCTTTCTATTTCCAATCCAGATGATTATCATAATAATTGGTTGACAGCTATTGAGAAACCTTCAGTTTCTCTTACTTTTGACAGAAGAAAGAGTAGAATGATTTCGTTGTTTAAAATACATGGGTAAAAATATATAAGACAAATTTTCATAAAATGTTATAATAACCAAAATATATTAAAATTTTAGTCTACAATAGCATCTTATTTATAAGCCATTTTAAATATTATTTTCCAACTTTTACTAAAACCCAGAAAAAGATTCAATTTACGTTTATACCCAAAAACAAGTCAGTCACCAGTATACGTGAAATATCTATATGAAGTTTCCTCTAATTACAATATTAATGATATATCATATTTCAGTGAGTGTCATATCTGGCAGATGTCTTGCTTTCCTACCTGAAACAGAATAGATTATGGCTGGAAGAATTAGAATTAGTACTAACCCCAAAACTAGGTAGTTTTCTCTTATGCACATATTTATTTCTTAAGGTGAAAAATTTTACTGATTCAGTATGTACAGCAAGGTATACTTTGAAATATCAATTCCCATAGTTTAGTTTTACAGTATATAAATTTTTGGGGGGGACACACTGAATTTAGGGAGACAGAAATCCCCAAAATAAAAAAATTTTGTAGAAAAAATATGGAGAAAAGTGCATTTAGAGGGACTATAATTTTCTCCGTATTTAATACATTAGAGCAACATGGAGCAATAGTATTTCTACATAAAGTCTTCATAGCTGTTATATCATGGGTCCTAATTTATAAATATACATGTGCCTTCCACTTAATAACTGACAAAGAAATCCCACAAATATTCAAATGTAAATGTACTCTGTATTTCATGTTTATCTTGATGTATGTCATATGAGTGCTTCATTCCAAAGGTAACAGAATGCCATTATTTGACAATGTGCTTTTATTTTCAAGTTCTATATTTTGAGATAAATCAGAAATTGGCAAAGTACAATCCACAGACCATTATATAAAGTTTTATTGAAACACAGCCATGCTCATTCATTTATATGTTGCTGATGACTAGTTTAGTTACAACAGTACTTCTAAGTAGTGGTGACAGAGACCTTATGCTTAAATAAATTTTCCCAAATCCAAAAGATCTTTTAAAAAAAAGGGTCAAGTTACCTGGGCCAAGAATCTTAATAGATGATTACAATGATATAGCACAGATAGCCTTTTGTTCAGATTTATTTAGAAGTTTCCTTATCATTTCTTTCCAGGCTCTTCCAACAGTTTTCTCAGTACTTTTTCAGTATCTACTAATATTTATTTTCTATTGTCATCCACCTCAAAGTCAAAGCCATATATTTTCTATGGTAGAACTCCTTTTTGGAACCTATTTCTGCATCAGTTATCTACTGCCACAATTATGGTACATAATAAATCATTCCAAAAACTAATGATGCCAACCAGTGAGAATTTATTTGTCTCATCTGGCTGTGTTTCACCACTTAGAATGAGTGGCTCTTCAGGTTTTAATTTGGCTCACTCATCTTTCTGGATTTTAGTAGACAGTCAACTGGGATACCAAGGAATACTGGGAGACCTGTGTTTCATCTGTCATACACTAGCTAATACCGTGATTATAACAGTGTTAGAGAATAAGAGTGAGTGTGGAAGCACATGCTTTTTCCTATACATGGATCATGTCTGCTGACATCCCTTGCACATAACTTGGCTGAACTCACTATCAAGGGGCTAGGAATTACACTTTGCCTCATTGGTGAAAAGAACTAGGAAGTTACATGACAGAAAATGTAGTTACAAGCCCATTGCTAGGATTTGACTCTATCCCCTAAGAGTCCATGAGGTGAAAACTCACTTGCCAATGTAACAGTATCAACTGGTGGGACTTACCGGTGACTGGGTCATGAGAGCAGAGCTCTCATGAATGAATTAATGTTTTCATCTGGGGTCTGAGTCAGTTCTCCTGTAAAGAGGTTAGTTATCACAAGAGCAGTTTGTTATAAAAATGAGTGTGGCTTCCTCAAATTTCTCTTACTCCTTCTCTCATTATGTGATCCCTTCCATTTTTCTGCCATGTTATGAAGCAGCACAAGGCCCTTACCAGATGCAGACACCAAATCTTGGACTTCGTAGCCTCCAGAACTGGGAGCTAAATAAACCTTTATTCTTTGCAAAAGACAGTCTCAGGTATTCTGTTACACCAAAAGAAAATAGACTAAGACAAAAAGTCTGTACCAAGAAGTGGTGTTAATGTCAAAATAATACCTGAAAATGTGGGAGTTACTTTAGAACTGAGCAATTAATTGATGAAGCCTGGAAGCACTTGGAAGGTCAGGCTGTAAAAAATCTAGAATTTCATAAGCAAATCATAAAGGATGTTTTCTGCTGAGGGCTCAGACAAAGACAAGCAGACAAGGGAAAGTCTGAATCTCCTTAAAAATTACTTAAATGGTTGTGATCAAAATCTGGATGGAAATATAAACAATAAAGACCATTCTGATGATGTCTCAGATAGAAACAGGGAATATCTTGTCAGAAGTTGGAATAAATACCATCCTTGTTATAAATTGATCAAAAATATGGCAAAATTCTGTCCATTTCTAAGAGCTTTGTGGAAAGAAGGATTTAAAATGCTGAACCAGGATTTCTAGTGGAAGAAATGTCTAAGCAGGTAAATGTTCAAGAAGCTGCATGGCCGCCTTTGGCTCCTTCTAGTCATATGGAAGAGCAAAGAGATGACAGAACTTATAAATAAAAGGGAGATAGAGTAGAAACATTTGGAAAATTTTTAGCCTGGCCATGTGAAGAGTGAAAAGCTACATTCAAAATAGAGAACTCTAGATGTGGCCCGGTGACTAAAGAGATTAATATGGCTAGAAGGGAACCAAATACTAATTGTCAGTGCTAATCATCAGGGGGAAAGACCCAGAAAGCATTTCAGAAATCTTGGAGGTTGCGCCTTTGATTACAAGCTGAGAATGTTAAGGCTTGAGAGCAGAAAGAGTTCACTGCCCTGAGCTGCCTTGAGTCTCTGCTTCCTGCACCCTGAAGCAGCACTCCTTCAATACTATAGCTCTGGCTTCAGTGGCACAAGGTACAGCTTGACTCACTGTCTCAACACATACAAGCTGTAAACCTTGGCAGCACTACATCAAGGCAAAGCAAGCCTAGATATGGCTCATTCCACTAATCCAGAGGGCACAAACTGTAAACCTTTGTGGTGACCATAAGGTACAAATTCTGTAGACATACAAAGTGTGAAGGATGTGAAAACCCACTAGATTTCAAAGATTTATCAAACAGCTCTCAGGCCCAGGTAGAAACTTATCACAGGGTAAAGTCAGAACAGAGAGTTACCACCAGGGCAATGCAGAGCAGATATGTGGGGTTGGAACTACTGTATAGAAACTTCACCAGGGTAGTGCCCACTGGAGTCACACAAGTGGAACTGCTGCCAGAACAGAAGAACTATAGAGCTACCAGAGTGCAATGCCAGCATGCAAGAGAGCCTCAGACAACTTACTTCACCCCATAAGAGCAGTCATTTGGGCTGCAACCAGAAAATCCGCGATAGCAAGACTGCTCAAGGCCTTGGGGGACCAACATTCTCCCCATTATGTCTGGGAATGGTCACATGGAATGAAAGATTATTCTCTAGCTTGAAGACTTAATTTTTTTTCCTGTTGAGTTTTGGACTTACTTAGGACCTGTTACCCCTTTCTTCTTACATACTTTTTCCATTTTGAATGAGAGTATCTGCCCTCTGCCAGTATCACCATTATATTTTGGAACATAACATGACAAAACTTAACTTTAAACAGAAGTTTCACAGGCTCCCAGAAAAAGGCAAATTGGCCTAAGGATGAATTGTGCTTTAAGTCTCAGAAGAGACTCTAGACTTTGCACTTTCGACTTGGTGCTGGAAAGAATTAAGAATTTCGGACTACTAGGATAGAATATACACATTTTGCATTTTGAAATGATGTAAATTTTAGAGACCAGGGATGGAATGCTATGCTTTAAATGTGTTCCCAAAAACTTTATGTGTTGAAAATTTAATTGCCAAAACAACAGTATTAAGAGATGGGTCATTAAAGAGATGACTGGGAGGGGGCTAGTTATAAGATTGTGTTCTTACAAAAGTAAGTTTGACTTCCTCAGCTTTCTCTTTGTCCCTCTCTCCTTATGTGTTTCCTTTCACTTTTCCTTCATGTTATGAAGCAGCATGAGGGTCTTACTAGACACAGTCACCTGATTGGACTTTCTAGCCTCCAATATTGCAAGCTAAATAAACCTCCATTCTTTATCAATTACGCAGTCCCAGGTATTCCATTATAGCAATAGGAAACAGACTAAAACACCCATTATTGCAGTCTACAAACCAATCACAAGTCTCAGTGCAAACCATGTTCTACCTTATCTACAAAATTGGTTTGTCCTAATATTCGTAAAACAAATACTCTGTCTGACAGCAGATAGATTAAAGAGAAAATGAGGTGCACATGCTCATTTGCTTTTCTCACTATCCTGAGGGCAGAAACCATTACACAAATAGACACTGAGTCAGAGAGTAGAGAGACCAGAAACATTAACTTGATACATATATTTGAGACACAGATTCTTGCATTTGAATTTAATCTTAGTAATTTTAAATAGCTAGGACTTCGGGAATCTCATTCACTCTATATCACTATCTCACTGTATATTGTTCTATAAGGCATTGTATTTGCATCATTCTGTGTCTCTTCTCTTTGATTTGGTAACTTTAAAGATTGAGACATGTCTTTTTATCTTAGAGTTTCTGTGACTGAGTTGAAAAACATATAAAAGTTTTCTTTCATAAATGCATTATTTAATGGTAATTTTGCTTTAATGAAGGGGATATCTGAAATATAATAGGTCTCTATCATAATGTGAAAACCCAAAAATAATAAGGGGCACAAGAAATTTTGGATTACTTTGATATGGGTTCCCTTAACTTGGTTTCTCCAGAAGCCAGAGCCATTGACATGTAGTTTGTGTATATTGTTTTATGAGATAATACTGTTCCATGAATGAAGGATAAAAAATAAGAAATCAAAACAAGAAATGAGAGACAATCCATGAAGACATATGATCAAGTTGTCTTCTGCCATGAAGGTGAATGAATGATGGTCTGATACGAAAGACCATGCCCCTGAGAAACCATATAAACTGTGTCTTACAGGTGTTTATAAGGAGAAAGAAAAGAAGAAGAAGAGGAAGAAGAAGAAAAAGAAGAAGGAGAAGGAGAAGGAAGAAGAGGAAGAAGAGGAAAGAGAAGAAAAAGAAGCAGAAGAAGGAGAAGGAGGAGAATTATTTATCTCTGTATCCATTAACTCCTATACCACATGGTCAAGTTTTAGCTCCTGGAGTTTTAGCTTCCCCGGCATTTCAGGATTGCGCATGTTGGGCTACATCTGTGTGGGCCGTCCTACTGTATCTAAGGACATAGAGCATTGCAGACACCATCAGTTGTGTAGCCCCCAGCCAAGATGTGATAGCTATATGTGGGGGACAGTAGTAGAGGTGAGATCTCTTAGTACTTCTTCCAAGCTAGAGAAAGAGATAGATACCTCTGAAATGATCAGTGGTCAGCCGGAAGAAGAGTTTTTACATCAGATTGTCAAAGACAAGTGAAAGGTGAAATTCACCAAATTGATCTTTTGATGAAGTAGCAATCATCAATTTGTTAGTTTATTAATTCACCAAATATTCATTGGTTGTCTCTATGGTGCCAGACATGATACTGGACACTAGGTAGATGTGTTAATAAAAGGCATATCAAGGATTTGCAAGTTTTACCTGAGGGAGAAACTGTGTTTTGAAGAGGATTAACAAGTCACTTTTCGAATTATATTTTAAGTTCTGGGATACATGTGCAGAATATGCAGGTTTGTTACATAGGTATACACGTGCCATGGTGGTTTGCTCCACCCATCAACCCATCATCTACATTAGGTATTAGAAGAAATACATAACAAGTCACTTTTAATCAATGTTGAATGGTGGGGGGAAAAGGAAGACATTTCTGTGTGAAGCATGAGTGGGTATACCTTTTACAATGAGTATCAAGCATATCAGCAAAATTAACATTCTGAATAAACTGGAGATATTACACAAACCTATAAAAGATAGAATTGAAGGAAATGTCAGTGATTCAACCAGTATTACCAAAAGATGTGTAGGCTTTGCAGGTGCAGGTGTCAAAACACAGTGTCAATGAAATGAAATCAAACATTATTTTATTCTTTTGCAATAAAATTTTAAGCAAGAAAGCAACATCATGAATTCTAAAAAAGAACCGATGCATAAGGCAAAACATTGCAATTGCTACATTAAATGGATACAGCATGCATTAAAATCTATTATTAAAGCAGTTGCTGTATCACATAATTTGTTTTTAATTTACTTCTGGTTTGCTGGAACCATAACAATTTTGATAACTGCATTTATGTAACAATAATTTAGAAACAGTAAAATTACTTGACTATCTCTATATTGGGATAAGGGAGAAACAAAACAGTTCTGTTTTATATATACAAATGGAAGAAGCATCAAGATTTCAAATACTCTCTCTGCAAGATACCAATATTAAATAGCAAAGGGATCAAAATAGATTTGGCATACAGATGGCACAAAATTCATCTAAATCATTTGGCCGATAGAGTCTGAAAGAAAAACTGAAGGGGTAAAAATCAGCCTGTATATTGGACCATTGTAATGAGAAGAGACTTAGTGTGGTCCTATCAGCTTCGAAGACTTTTAAACAGTTTCGAATTTACTATATGTGTTATGGTGAACCAGACATAGATGTTTCTTCCGGCTTATCACATACAAACATTTCTAGATGACATATATAGAAATTAGATAAATATGTTAATATATATGAAGAGTCATTTATATGATTCCCTGTTTCCCCACCCTTCTTTTTCCTCATTAAATACCTTGGCAGGATAATGAGAAAAAACACAAGTAATGTATCTGCAAGCTGAGTGAGTTTTTTCTCTTATATGTCTCTCCATGGTCAAATTGAGGCCCTTCCTTATGTGAAATGCATTCAGTGTTTCCAGTTCAATTTCAGTAAACGAGCTCCTATCCTGTGGCTACCACATACTACTTTAACACAGTTTCATTTGACAGATGGTTATTGTTCAAGAACACATTTTTCCTCCTTTGACAATACTTAGGAACTGAATTTCCTCTTGTATTTAGATTTAGCATTAGAAAAATTTTAATATATATCACAACATATGCAACACAGTGATAGCTCATCTTTTTGAGATTCAAGAGCATAGTATGGCAAAATGTTTAAACATATATCAATATCCTGAGTGATAGTAAATAAATTTTTATTGCTCTCATGTGAAAAGTTCAAGTTGCAGTAAATAAGATCTATCTCAATTATCCAAAAATTGGTTTCTATTTGTGACAATCTATATTGCAATGTAACCTGAAGGAATAATATAATTTAAAACATAAATGTGATATCATGTTTTTACAGAATAAAATATATATATAGTTTATAGACACAAAGTCACCTAGAATTTCAAGGTTTGCAAGCAAACAAATATCACTATTTACTACTTGTAATTCTATGAGATACTTCACTCATAAGCACTTCCTCTGCTACAAAAAATAAAGTATATTTTTCATTCCTAGCTTATTATTTTTAAATAAGACATCTCCTATATATTAAGAAAATCATCTTGTTTGCATAAATATATTATTACACTTCTTAATAGACTTAGTTGAGAGTACAAAACATGCCCTAAGTTTCTTTTCAGTGTAGTATTTTTTCTTTTACTTTTCAATTATTGTACAAAGAAAATCGTATTCTAATCTGCTCTTTGTTCTCCATCTAGTTAAGCACGGGTATTACCACTGGTTTCAGTATTGAGAATTTGAGTGCACAAAAGATTGTCAGTTCAAAGGGTTTTCAACTAATGAAACAGAGAAATACTATTGGTTAGAAGCTAAGTGTTGTATCATTAACAAGACCTTTAGAACAGTTTTTTTATTTTCAAAAACTGGGACAGTCTTTGTTAACTTATAGAATTTTTAAATGTTTAAAAATGAGCAATGATGAAGACACTGTTATTGAAAATTAGCAAACCTGTTTCTTGTCACTTTACACATATTTGGAAGGATATTTGTGTGTGTGTGTGTGTGCATCATTGTGTGTGTGTGTGTCTGTGCCTGTGCATGCTTATCTTTTAAGTAATGTATTTGTGTATCTCTATTTTTTTTCTAGTTCTTTGTGAAAATATGGGAAAGGAAATGAGTAGGAACATCTTACAGATGACTATCTACAATCCCTGAAGTATAATTATTATCAAAAGGAATACTCATAATCCAGCATATTTAAAAAATCTATTTCTCCGTGTAGCATATCACCAACATTTTTCTCTCTAAATCCTTTAAAGTTGGCTTCTATGAATTTCTTAAATTTGTCTACATGACTTAGAAAATTGTTCTTCAATAATCCTTCCAAGGATTACAGTGCTCAGTATGAAACCATATACTAAACATATATTACATATTCTTAAAAATAATTTTTTCTGAACAATATATCTAGGTTTCTCATGAAAGAAATCAAAAATAAAAAAGAATATTATACCATCTTTTCCCACATTCTTTAAGATACAATGTGATTTCCTATATGTGAGTTCTGAATACATTCATTTGTTTTAAAAACAAAAACCTATTCTACCCACTTTGTGGTCCTTTACCTAATCTCCAAATTATCACTGTGGGCTGTGGGTACTTACTGCTTCTTACTTATTCTGTCAACATACTTCATTCCAATGTTATGAAAACAAACAGTATTGGTCTACTTTTAATATAGTCTTCAGATTTTTTGAATGCTTATGTTTAAACAAAAAGCAAATAAGTAGAATGGGTTAAATATAGGTAACATAAACTAAACAAGTATATAATGCTAAAAAGCAAAATATCTGCTAGTGGATAACATAAGAGTATCAGAGTGGATTTAACCAGCCATCTGAAACAAATAAAAATTCAGACAAAATACATGAAATGATGTTTTCTAAGATAATGAATATCAGGCAACAAAGAACAGTGATTACCAAAAGAAGGCAAACAAGGAAGGTGTCTGTGCTGTGATTGCCATAGCCCAATTCCAAGAGAGAGTTGTAGGCAGTATAAGTGAATAGATTCTAAGTGAAGCTTAGTAATCTTAATGAGTTGAAGAGACAAAGCTGGAAGTTTGAAGATAACAAAAAGCAAGACAGAAACAGAGACAGAGAGAAATGTAGAAGGAGAGTGCAATCTGCAAAGAACTTCACAGAATATTTTTTGAGCCTTCAGCTGAATACTCATTAAAGCACATGTTTAAGAAAATTAACTGAGGCGAGCAAAATAACTACCTAAAAGGATTAGAGGGAGAAATGTTCCAAATTCTCACAGGGCTGAGAATATTTCCTGATGTCACTTATGAAAGTGAAAAAAATACTAATTCATGCAATATCAGATACAGTATGTAGAAGAATTATTCTTCTGCAGTGGTGAAAATTAGTTTAAGACCAAGTGCTATTTTAATCCTACCTAATCAAAATTATCACACAGGCATTTGAGCAAGAAAATAACCCCTGATATAGATTAAATGCATATCCCTGCCAAATATCATGTTGAACTTTAAGTCCCAATATTGGAGGTGTTTTGGCTATGGGGGCGAGTCCCTTATGGTTTTGTGCTGTCCTCAGGACAGTGAGTGAGTTAATGGTGAGATCTGCTTGTTAAAAAGTGTGTGGCATCTTCCCCTACCCCCTTGTTCCGTCTTTTGCCTTGTGAGACACTTGACCCTACTTTGCCTTCCACCAAGATTGTAAGCTTCCTGAGGTCTCCCCAGAAGCAGAGGCCAGTGCTTTGCTTCCTGTGCAGCCCTACAGGATCATCAGCCAATTAAGCTACTTTTCTGTATAAATTACCCAGTCTCAAGTATTTCTTTATAGCAATGTCAGAACAGACTATTATACCCCCTAAAGGAGAAGAGCAAATTAATTAAAGCCAACACGCAAATGCTAAAAGATTAGTATACAGAGAGATTAAATCAGTTATTATAACACTATTCCATGTGTTCAAGAAGCCAGATGACAACTGCATATGGCAAGGGAGGAAAGACATGGCAGATGTAAAAAGTATTGTTTCTATAAATAAAAACTTCATTGTCTAAGATAAAAAATATACTGGAGAGAATTAAACACATTATGCACCCTTAAGTAGAGCAGAAGAATAGTGCCTGAAGACATAGAAAAACAAACTGTCCAAAGAAAAGAAGCCTGAATAAAAAGAAAACAAAAGAGCATGCTGTGGGAAACTTTAAGCACTTTCAAAGTAAGGAAGGTATGGAAACTAGAAAATAAAATATAGTTGGAGAAATTAAGGATAATTTTTAAAATATTCCAAATTTGTTAAAAAATAAAAAAAAGAAAACATGCTTTCAAGAGTTTAACAAACCCCTAGCAAAATATGAATATACACCAAGGCAAAACATAATCAAACTGCTTATTACAAATAATCAAAAGAAAAAATGTAAAAGGTCCTAAAAAAGGCATATTATATATTCAGAAATAAAGAGTGATAACAACCTTCTCATAAATAATCTAATTCCTAAGACAATTTTGAAATGGACAAAACAAAACAAAACAAACATATTAACTTAGAAATCTATGCTTGGCAAAAATATCTCTCAAAAACCACATGAAATAAAAATATATTTAAATATACAAATGCTAAAATATGTATCATTTGCAGGACCATAATACAATAAATGTTAAAGAAAGACCTTCAGGCAGAAGAAAGTGATACTAGCTGGAAATCAGAATCTGCATAGCAGCAACTAGAAACATTTAAGAGGTGGTAGATATATTCAATTTTTTTATTATTCTGAGGATGATACAGGTGTATATATGAGACAACGCTTACAAAATAGTATAATTAAGTATACCCAGTTATATGCTATTAAGGCTGTTAAAAATACAGAGGACCAAACATATGACAATTGCCTTGGAAATGTCTAATAGTTTCAGTGGAGAAAGCATTTAGCAAACTGACACAAGAACAGAAAATCAAACACTGCATGTTCTCACTCATAGGCAGGTGTTGAACAATGAGAACACCTGGACACAGGGAGGGGAGCATCACACACTGGGGTCTGTGCTGGGGAACTAGGGGAGGGACAGTTGGGGGTGGGGAGTTGGGGAGGGATAACATGGGGAGAAATGCCAGATTTAAGTGATGGGGAGGAAGGCAGCAAACCACATTTTTACGTATGTACCTACGCAACAATCCTGCATGTTCTTCACATGTACCCCAAAACCTAAAACGCAATAAAATATAAATAAATAAATAAATAAATAAATCCCAAGGCCAAAAAAAAGATATTTAAGATTTAAGTGCAGAAAATGACTTTTACTTTATTATTTTCTTTCATTTCATAATTGTCAAGAAATATCACAAGTATTTATTGACAATCTAAGTAAGTAAATAGTACATCCATTTAAGAAATCTTATTGGCAGGGTGTAGTGGCTCATTCCTATAATCCCAACACTTTGGGGGGCCGAGGTGAGTGGATCACAAGATAAGGAGATCGAGACCATCCTGGCCAATATGTGAAACCCCATCTCCACTAAAAGTACAGAAGTATTTTTGGATGGGTGTGGTGGTGCATGCCTGTAATACCAACTACTTGGGAGGCTGAGGCAGGAGAATCACTTGAACCAGGGATTCACAGCTTGCAGTAAGCCAAGATCCTGCCACTTGCACTCTAACCTGGCGACAGAGTAAGACTCTGTCTCAAAAAAAAAAAAAAAAAAAAGGAAGAAATCTTATCAAGTTTGATATCTACAAAATCTACAAAGATATCCTTGTATAATGTACATGCAGTATTTAATTTTCTTTCATATTAGTCATGAGTATATCAATTTCTTATTTTTCAAAAATGAAACAAATACAGGAAAGGAACACAAAAATCATGCAGACTTCACAAGAGTAGTTGCATGCACATTTTTAATGTACCATTTATGTTCGGTCTTTGGTGAAAGTTTTTTATATTACATTACTCTTAAGAATAGATTTCTATATGAAGATTTATTTCACTCAAAAAAAAATGTTTGTGCTTGAGAGATTAAGCCGATTTATTTTTGGTAAAATAATTACTTTAGAGAATGACCCTTCAGTGCTACAACAGCAATGACAAAACTCACATTAATAGATTTTTTGGGGAAAAAAAGGCCTTTATATAGTTGTAGCGATGTATAGTTTGGAAAGGGAGAATGAGAAATGAGGGGAGGGAATGGGAGGCAACATACACAGTATAGAAACTTAGCTCACTGCTGATCTGAATTTAACAGAGAATATTTGTTAGAATATAGAGAAGATTGGATTAACAGCATACTATTTAAACAATACTTGCTGAATATTTGTATTTTACTTCTCTCATGGGAGAATTTAGTGACAGTGGAATGACAGTGGATACAAGAATTACTTCTTGGCAACCACTTACAGAATCAATGTAATCTCTATCAAAATTCTTTTTTTTTTTTTTAACAGAAATGGGAACATCCATCTTAAAATTATATGGACTCTTCAAGGATCCCAAAGAGAGAAAAAAAAAAGGGGGGGCAGAAAGGTAAAAAGTAAAATTGAAGGTCTTACACTTCATGATTTCAAAACTTGTTGTCAAACTCTACTAACAAAAACAATGTGATTCTAGCATGAAGACCGACATGCAGACCAATGGAATAAAATTGAGATCCCAGAAATAAAATTATTGTATAAATGATAATAAAATTATTTTTAACAATGGTATCAAGACCACTCAATAAAGAATAGGAAATCTTTTTTTAAAATGGTGTTGAGAAAGCTGAATATTCACATGAAAAATAATGAAGTTGGACCCTTTTCTTACATCATATTTTAAAAAAATTGATCAAATAGCTAAAGGTAGCAACTAAAACTACAAAATTGTTAGGAAAATAACATAAGGGAAAGTCTTTATGACACTGAGTTTGGAAATTATTCCTTAGATTGTGATGCCAAAATCACAGGCCACAAACAATAAATAGATGTTTGGATTACATCCAATAAAAAACTTATATGCATCAAAGCACACAATCACTAGGTAATCAAAGCAATTCCAGGATGGGAGAACATATTTGCAGATCACATATCTGAAAAAGGGTTAATATTCAGAATATATAAATAACTCCTGCAATAAAAAATATTTATAAAAATTCAAAAATGGGCAAAGAAATTTTATAGATCTTTCTTTAAAGAAGATATACAATTTTAATCTATTTGATTAAAAAATGTATTGGTATTTAAGGTAATGACTGTCTATTTCCTATAAAATTGCTATGTCAATCTTAGCCTGAACCATGAGTAAGGGATCTATGTTCACTTAGGTCAAAAAATATTTTAATAGGATTAATAATTTAGATATATGGTCTGTTTGGATATATCATCCAATAAAAACACACACACACACACATGCACATGCACAAACATCCATATATATATATTGCACATGAAATCTGTTATGTTTATTTGTACACACAGACATATATTTGTTGTATAAAATGTACATGAAAATAAATCAACAGGATACCTTTCTGAATCATCATAAAAGAGATAAGTGTTAGTAATCATTAAGCAAATAATGAGTTTAGTTTTGTAATAGATTATATATCAATCCCTCTTTAGTTTATTTAATATTTAATTAGTAACTATTATAAGCCAGACATTGTACCAAGAGCAATACACACATTATTTTGCCTAATTATCAATAAATCATTATCCTAGTTGTTATGGATTTGGAAATGGATGCTTAGAGAGCTTAAATAACTTTTTTGTGATTACACAACTTGAAAAGAAGGGAATGAGGATCCAAAACCAAATCTCTTACTTGGGCTCTAATTATGAACCAAGGTACTGATACGACTCATTATTTCTTTCTTTAATGAACTGGCAGTACTCTGGTGTTAATGGAAAGTGCATCTAGAAAGCACAATCTTTCTAGATTATCAGAATAACAAACAAAAACTGGGGGAAATTAACTTGAAAAATGCAAACATTAATTCTTTCAAATCTATATTATAAATGACACACATAATTTATCTGAAATATTGTTGGTTAATATCTCATACTATTCTGCTCTTTGTGCTTTGCAGAGAAAGTATACATTCAAAATCCATCATCTTTAAAATATAAAATTGCATTTCCCTCAAAAACTGTGACATCTCTAGGCCACAAATAAGAATAAAATATGATATTGAGTTTCTATTCAGGAAGAAATCTACAAGTTATGACCAGATCTTGCTAGGGATCCCAGTGATAACAATGGTGTGTGCTTATATTTTCTTTATAATCTTTTGATTATTATGTAATGTTTTTCTTTATAATTTTGCTTGTATTTGTGTTTAACATTTATTATGAAAATGCTCAAACTTGAAAAGTTGAAAGAATAATACAATAAAAACCCTTAGGTTCCATTTTGAATGGATGCATACCTTAAGCTTTCTCTGCTTTAGATCTGGAATTAGCCTCAGTTGCTTCTAGTATCTAAAGAGAGTTAATGTATGTATGATGATAGTTTAGAAACCAAAATATGGGTACAAAGGGTGCTATTTACTGCAACGGTGCCTTCATCTTTATGTTCACTCATACATATCAATCAATAGTTTACACTAATATTTTCTTTTCACCTTTAATATTAAAATGTTAAAAATTAAGTTTTATTCAAGTTTTCTGATTTTATATATTTTTTGTTTACACAAAAATCGTGTTTTATAACATCTCATATAATTACTTATTTGCTTTAACTACAATATTGCTAATGTAGTTTCAATAAGACAATAATGTTACTAACAATATAGCTACTTGCTTTGCAGTTTCATTGTCCTTAGAGTAAATCTCACCAGTAGAATTAGGCTTATTTATTTCAAAAAGTTTTCAATTTTAATAATTTTCCCTTTAATTTTTTTAATGTGTGAAAGACATTCAATCTTAGAATCCATCTTTGGCATTTAACAGGAATCAATATGATATAATCACCTAAATGTATGTTAGTCAAAATATGGTAAAACAGTATCATCAACATACAGGTGCTCTGTAGAAATGCAAATTCTTAGGCTTCATCCTAGATCTATTGAATCAGACTGAAGAATTTTTAATATGATCATTAAGTGATGTGTATGCACACTGAAGGTTGAGAAGTAGTAATCCAGACTAGGGATTCTCAACCTAGGCAGCACATAAAAACTAACTCAGAATATTTTTAAAATCACAATGCCCAGGTCCCATATCATCTGAATTAATTTAGAACCTGCAGGGTTGAGATCCAGGAATCTGCATTAAAGTGTACAGTTGAGTTGAGCATCCCTTATATAGGTTCCATTGTAAGAATCTCTATTCTTCTTGTAGAACCATTAAAGTTTTCAGTTCAATAAAATAACATTAGTTTTTGAACACTGCATATTTTTTATTTATTTGTACATTATTTGACATTATACTTGGATGAAATGTATGCAAAAAATGTTTTCTTTCCACGGAAGATAAAACAACTAGACTATCTTTAATACATAAGAGAGAGAGTTTTAATATATGAGTTTGTGCTCCAACATATATTGTTGCTATGCTACTACTAGATATGATTTCTTGAATAATGTATTTTATTAGCTACAGCAGGCATGCTATCTCATTTTAATCTTTAGGGAAACTCTATGACATAAAATCTAGAAGTTAATATGAGATTTGAGAATTGAAAACTGTATGTTAGCTTAATAATCATACACTAGTAAATACAGAACTGGTTATGAAACCCATGTTCATGAGCCTTTTTAAATCTTTGATTTTTGCATGCAGTAATACTACTTTTATGGACTCTGACTTCCATTGGGCCTTCCATGTGTGCTCACACTGGGGAAGCAGGACTACAGACTTGTCTGATCCAGCCCACACCCAGCTTTGCCCCTTTACCTGCCTTGGTAGCAGAACATAGACAGACTTTTGAGAGTTCCACAGCCCCTCCCATCACCTGTGACATCTGAGTACATCCCCTAACTGACGTGAAACAAAAACACTAAACAACTTATAAAGAAAAACCAATTCTACTTCTAGCAGACTTCTCATGCAGAAACTTTAAAAAACAGAAGGGATTAGGGTCCTATCTTTATACTCCTCAAACAAAACAACTGTCAACCAATAATTTTGTATCCTACAAAAGTAATTTTCATAAGGGAAGGAGAAACAAAATCTTCCTCCTACAAGCAAATACTGAGAGAATGTCCTACCTCTAAACCAGCCCTATAAGAAACACTCAAAGGAGTTCTTGACATTGAAATTAAGGTGGATATGCACCTGTATAAAACACTTGAAAGCATAAAACTTACAGGGCATAGAAAGCAATATAGACAACAAAGCAAATAGATAACAACCAACTTGATGACTGTAACAGTACTTCACACATCAGTATTAACTTTGAATATAAATGGTCTAAATGCCCCTCATTACAGATATAAATTGGCAGAATAGATTAAAAAAATCACAATCAAAATAAATGTTGACTTCAAGAGACCCACTTAACTCATAAAGATTTTTTATAGATTCAAGGTAAAAAGGTAGAAAAAAAATTCCACACAAATGAAAACCAAAATCATGCAAGAGTATCTATTCCTATATTATATGACAAAGACTTTAAATCTGCAATAATCATTTTAAAAAAGACAAAGAAAGTCATTATAAAGTGATAACGGAATCAATTCAACAAGAAGATATAGCAATCCTAAGTATATATGCACCTAACATCGGAGCTCCCAGATTAATTAACTACTACTAGATCTAAGAAAAAAGATAGATAGCAAGCAGTACAATAATAGTGATGACCTCAACAGTCCTCTGACAGTACTAGACAAGATTATCAAGGCAGAAAATCAACAAAGAAACACTAAACTGGATTGTATAGAAAATGTACCTAACATATATTTATAGCACATACTACCCAAAAGCTTACAAATTGTGCATTCTTCTTATCAGCACATGGAATATTTTCTAAGAGAGACCATATGATAGACCACAAAATGAGTCTCAATAAATACAAAAGAAAGAAATTGTATCAAGTGTCAACTGTAATTTAATTTCACAACAGTGAATTTAAATTTCACAACAGTGAAATTAAATTAAAACTCAATTCTAAGAATTCTCAAAATAATACAAATACATGAAAAATTTAAGAATCTGTTCAGGAACAATCTTTGGGTCAACGAAAAAAATAAAATGGAAATTTTTAAAGTTTACAAAGTGAATAACAGTGACACAAGTTATCAAAATCTCTGGGATACAACAAAAGCAGTACCAAGAGGCAAATTTATTATTCTAAATGCCTACATCCAAAGACAGAATGATCACAAACTGATAACCTAACATCACACCTCAAGGAACTATAAAAACAAGAACAGACCAACTCAAGAATGGCAGGAGTAAAGAAACAACAAATATTAAAGCAGAACTAAATACTATTGAAAGTAAAAGACCAATACAAATGATCAATACAATAAAAAAAATGGTTCTTTGAAAATAAAATCGAAATGGGTAGACCACTGGCTAAAATACCAAGAAGAGAAGAGGGAAGATTCATAAATAAGAATGAAAATGAAGACATTACAATTCATACTACAGTAATACAAAAAAATCATCTGAGACTATTATGAACATCCTTATGCAAACAAACTAAAAAATCTAATGAAAATGGATAAATTCCTGAAAACATACAATGCCCCCCCAAACTTGAATCAGAAAGAAGCAAAGACTCTGAGTGGATGAGTACCAAGTAATGACATTAAATTAGTAATAAGAAACCTCCCAACAACAAGAAAAAGCAAATAATCAGATGCATATATGGCTAAATTTTACCAGACATTAAAAGAAACATTCACACAAATCTTACTAAAATATTCCAAAAAAATAAGGAAGGAGTGAATCCCTCACTAATTCATTCTACAAAGTCAGTATAACTCTGAGAGCAAAATCAGGAAAGCATACAATAAAAAACAAAAACTAGAGATCAATATCCCAGATGATCATAGATGCAAGATTTCTTAAAAAATAAAAAAGAAAAAGAGAAAAAATGCTAGTAAACTGAATACAATAGCATATCAAAATGATAATTCATCACAAACAAGTGAGTTTCATCCCAAGGATGCAAGGACTGTTCAACATAGACAGGGTAATGAATGTGATTCACCACAATAAGAGAATTAAAGACAAAACCATATTATTTTACTAGATACAAGAAAAATCATTTAAAAAAATGCAACATCCTTTCATGATTAAAACCCTCAACAAAGTGGACATAGAAGGTACACATCTCAAGATAATGAAAGTCATATGTATTAGTTAGTTTTTACACTGTGGATAAAGGAGTAACTGAGACTGGGCAATTTACAAAAGAAAAAGATTTAATGGACTTACAGTTCCACATGGCTGTGGAGATCTCACAACCATGGTGGAAGGCAAGGAGGAGCAAGTCACATCTTACATGGATGGCAGCGGTCAAAGTAAGAGCTTCTGCAGAGTTTTTTAAAACCATCAGATTTTTTAAAAAACCCATTCACTATCATGAGAACAGCATGGGAAAGACCTGCCCCCATAATTCAATCATCTCCCATCGGGTCCCTATCATAACACTTGGAAGTTATGGGAGGCACACGATGAGATTTGGGTTGAGACACAGAGCCAAGCCATTCCTGGCCCCTCTCAAATTTCATATCTTCACATTTCAAAACAATCATACTTTCTCAATAGTCCCACAAATTCTCGACTCATTTCAGCATTAACTCAAAAGTCCACAGTCCATAGACTCACCTGAGACAAGGCCAGTCCCTTCTGCCTATGAGCCTATAAAATCAAAAGCAAATTAGTTACTTCCTAGATACAAGGGGATATAGGGATTTGGTAAAGACAGTCATTCATATGGGAGAAACTGGCCAAAACAAAGGGGCTACAAGCCCCATGCAAGTCCTAAATTCAGGAGATGTCGAATCTGAAAACTCCAAAATGATCTCCTTTTACTGACTCCATGTCTCATATCCAGGTCACACTGATGTAAGAGGTAGATTCCCATAGCCTTGGGAAGTTCTGCCCCTGTGCCTTTGCAAGATATAGCCCCACTTCCTGGCTACTTTCAGGAGCTGGTGTTGAGTGTCTTCATGTTTTCCAGGTGCACAGTGCTACTGTCAGAGGGTCTACTGTTCTGGGGTCTGGAGGATGGTGGCTCTCTTTTCACATCTCCACTAGATGGTGTCCCACTAGGGATTCTGTGTGGAGGCTCCAACCCCCACATTTCCCTTCCATACTGCCTTAGCAGAGGTTGTCCATGAAAGCCCTGCCCCTGCAGCAAACTTCTGCCTGAACATCTAGGTATTACCATACATCCTCTAAAATCTAGGTGGAGGTTTCCAAACCCCAATTCTTGATTTCTGTGCACTGGCAGGCTCAACACCATGTGGAAACTGCCAAGGCTTGAGGCTTACAACCTCTGAAGCCATGGCCCAAGATTTATGGAAGCCATGGCCCAAGCTCTATGTTGGCCCCTTTCAGACATGGTTGGAGTGGCTGGGACATAGGTCACCAAGTCCCTAAGTTACACACACCATGGGGAGCTTGGACCCAGCCCAGGAAACCGATTTTTCCTTCTAGGGCTCCAGGCTTGTGAAGGGAGGGGCTGCTGTGAAGACCTTTGACATGCCCTGCAGACATTTCCACCACTGTCTTGGTGATTAACATTTGGCTCCTCTTTCCTTATGCAAATGTCTGCAGCTGGCTTGAAATTGGCCTCAGAGAATGCGATTTCCTTTTCTTTTGCATTGTCAGGCTGCAAATTTTCCAAACTTTTACACTCTGCCTACCTTATAAAACTGAATGCCTTTAACAGCACCTAAGTCACTTCTTGAATGCTTTGCTGCTGAGAAATTTCTTCCACCAGATACCCAAAATCATCTCTCTCAAGTTCAAAGTTCCACAAATCTCTAGGGCAGGGGCAAAATGCCACCAGTATCTTTGCTAAAACAAAATAAGAATCGCCTTTGCTTCAGTTCCCAGCAAGTTTCTCATTTCCATCTGAGACCACCTCAGCCTGGATCTTATTGACCACATCATTATCAACATTTTAGGCAAAGTCATTCAAAAAGTCTGTAGGAAGTTGCAAACTCTCCCACATTTTCCTGTCTTTTCTGAGACCTTTAAACTGGTCCAATCTCTGCTTTTTACCCAGTTCCAAAATTTCTTCCATATTTTCAGGTATCTTTTCAACAGTGCCCCACTCTACTGGTATGAATTTACTGTATTAGTTCATTAGCTCATAATGTTTTGCTGCTGATAGACACATATCCAAGCCTGGGCAATTTACAAAAGAAAGAGGTTTAATGGACTTACAGTTTAATGTGGCTAGGGAGGCCTCACAATCATCATGAAAGGCACTTCTTATATGGTGATGGCAAGAAAAGAATGACAGACAAGTGAAACAGGTCTCCCTTTATTAGACCATCAGATCTTATTCACTACCACAAGAACAGTTTGGGAGAAACTACCCCATGACTCAATTATCTCCCACTGGGTCCCTCCCAGAATATGTGAAAATCATAGGAGTACAATTCAAACTGTGATTTGGGTGGGGGCACAGAGTCAAACCATATCACCGTATCAGCCGTAACAAACATCAAATTGAATGAGTAAAAATAGAAAGTATTCCCCCTGAGAACTAAAACAAGACAAGATGCCCACTTTCACCTTTTATTCAGCGTAGTGCTGAAAGTGCTAGGCAGAACAATTAAGCAAGAGAAAGAAATAAACAGCATCTAAACAAGGAAAGAGGAACTCAAACTATCCCAGTTTGCTCATGATATGATCTTTGATATGGTTAGGATCTGTGTACTTACCCAAATCTCATGTTAAATTTTAATCCCCAGTGTTTGGGATGGGCCTAGTGAGAGGCAATTTAATCATGGGGACAGTTTCACATGAATAGTTTAGTACTATTCTCTTGCTACTGTTCTCATGAGAGTCAGTTCTCATGAGATCTGGTTGTTTAAAAGGAAATGGCACCTCCCCCTTTCACTTTCTTTCTCTTTTACCATGTGATGTGCCTACTCCTCTTTCACCTGCTGCCATGTTTATAAGCTTCCTGAGGCCTCCCAGAAGCCAAGCAGGTGTTGCTGGCTCCATGCTTTCTCTAAAGCCTGCAGAACCATTAGCCAATTAAATCTCTTTTCTGTATATATTAACTAGTATCAGGTATTTCTTTATAGCGTTGTGAGAATGGCCAAAAAAATAAAATTGGTACCTGAAGGATGGAGCATTGCTATAAAGAGAGCTGAAAATGTGGCAGCAGCTTTGCAAATGGGTAACAGGCAGAATTCTGAAGAGTGTGAAGGGCTCAGAGGAAAACAGGAAGGTGAGAGAATGTCTAAAACTTCTTAGAGACTGGTTAAATGGTTGTAATCAAAATGCTGATAGGGAGGTGCCACTCCCTTTTAAACAACCAGATCTCTTGAGAACTCTCATTGAAAATGAAGTCCAGGCTGCAAAGATCGCAGATGGAAATGAGAAACTTACTGTGAACTGGAGTAAAGGTTATTTTGCAATGCTTTAGCAAAGAACTTGGCTATTTTATGTCCATGTCCTAGGGGGTCTAGGGAAGTTTGAACTTGAGAAGGCTGATTTAGGGTATCTGGTGAATTAAGCTGGTGTTCAAAATGTTCAAGAGTTTACCCGACCACTTCTAACAACCTATGCTGAGATGCAGGAACAAATTAATGACTTGAAGTTGGAATTTATAGGTAAAAGGGAAGCAGAAGATAAAAGATTAGAAAATTTGCAGTCGAGCTATGTGGCAGAGAAATAAAAAAATTTTTCAGGAGAGGAATTCAAGCAGATTGTGGAGCAACCACTTGTTATAGATATTTGAATAAACAAGAAGCCAAGTGTGATAGCCAAGACAATGGGATAAAGGCCTCGGAGGCATTTAAGACATTCAGGACAGCCACTCCCATCACAGGCCTGAAAGTCTAGGAGGGAAGAATGGTTTCGTGGGTCAGGCCTAGGTCCAAAATGCCCAGCACACCTTCAGGACACTGTTCCCTGCATTCTGGCCACTCTAGCTTCGACAGTGAATCAAAGGAGCCCAGGTACAGTTCAGACCACTGCTTCAGAGGGTACAAACCGTAATCTTTGGTGACTTCTACATGATGTTAAACCTTTGGGTGCACAGAATGCAAGAGTTGAGGCTTGGGAGCCTCTGCCTGGATTTCAGAGATGTATGGAAAAGCCTGAGTGTCCAGGCAGAAGCCTGTGCAGGTGCAGAGCCCTTATACTAGGGCAGTGCAGAGGGAAAATGTAGGGTTAGAGTTGCACACAGAGCCCCTACTAGGGGACTGCCTAGTGGAGCTGTGAGAAGAGAGCCATCATCCTCCTGACCCCAAAATGTTAGATCCACTGACAACTTACACCCTGAGCATGGAAAAGCTACGGGCACTCAACAATCTATAAGAGCAGCTGTGGGGGCTAATCTATGCAAAGCCACAGGAGTAGAGCATCCCAAGGCCTTGGGAGCCCACACCTCATATCAGTATGCCCTGGACAGAGAACATGGAGTAATAGCATACTGTTTTGGAGGTTTAAGACTTAATGACTGCCTTGCTGGGTTTCAAACTTGCATTGGATCTGTAGCCCCTTTCTTTTGGCCTATTTCTCTCTTTTGGAAAGGATTCACCCAATGCCTACACTCCCATTTTATCTTGGAAGTGACTAACTTGCTTTTATTTTATAGGCTCATAGATGGAAGAGACTAGCCTTGTCTCATATGAGACTCTGGAATTTGGAATATGAGTTAATGCCAGAAGATTTAAGGTTTTGGAGGAATATTAGGAAGGCACAATTGTATTTTGCTAAGTGAGAAGGACTTGAGATTTGGTGGAGGATGGAGGAAGAATTACATGGTTTGAATTTGTGCCCCCCATGCAAATCCCATTTTAAATTGTAATCCCCAATGTTGGAGGTGGGGGCTAGTGGGAGGTGATTGACTCATGGGGGCGATTTCTCATGAGTGTTTTAGTACCATCCTCTTGGTCCTGTCCTCACAATAGTTCTTGCAAGATCTGGTCACTTAAAAGTGTATGGGACCTTTCTCTTTCTCTCTTGCTTGCTCCTGCTCTTTCAGTGTTATGTGCCTACTCTCCTTTCACCTTATACCATGATTGTAAGCTTCCTGAAGTTTCCCCAGAAACAGAGCAGAAATTGGCACCATGCTCTTGTAAGCCACTTAACCTCTTTTCTCTATATATTACCCAGTCTCAGGTCTTTCTTTATAGCAATGTATGAATGGCCTAATATAATCCTATACCTTGAAAACCCTATAGACTCCTTCAAAAGTCTCCTAGATTGATAAATGAATTCAGTAAAGTCTTGGGTTAAAAAATAGATGTACACAAAACAGGAATACTGCTGAAAATAACAGCCAGGCTGAAAACAAAATCAAGAACTCAGTCCCTGCAGGAAGCTATCATTCTCAGTGAACTAACACAGGAACAGAAAACCAAACACTGCATGTTCTCACTCATATATGGGAGTTGAACAATGAGAACACATGGACACAGGGAGGGGAACATCACACACCACAGCCTGTTGGGGGTTGGGGGACAAGTGGAGGGAGAACATTAGGACAAATATCTAATGTATATGGGGCTTAAAACCTAGATGATGGATTGATAGGTACAGCAAACCACCATGGCACATACATACCTGTCTAACAAACCTGAATGTTCTGCACATGTATCCCAGAACATAAAAGTATGAAAAAAAAAAAAGAACTCAATCCCACTCATAATAGCTACACAAAAAAAAACACATGCCTAATAATACACTTACAAGTAAGATCTAAGCTGTGGGTACACAAAGGCATACAGAGTGGTCTAATTGACATTGGGGACTTAGATTGGGGAAATGGGAAGGAGATGGAGTGAAACACACTATTTATGTGACATGTACACTAAAAATTCAGACTTCAGAATTGTACAATTTATTCATGTAACCAAAAATCAATGCCACCCCTAAAGCTATGAAATAAAATAACAAAATGAAATAAAACAAAACATTAAACTATTAAATAATGCTGCTTTCTATTATATTAACTATAAATGGTGTAGATAAGCCTATGTAGAAAAAGACATTGGAAGAGCTGATTTTAAAATGTGACCTAACTATATGCTGTTTATAAGAAATTCACTTCAAATATATTAACATAGTTATATGGTAATTAAAATAATGAAAAAAGTTATATCATGCAAATATTAAAAGGATACAAGAGTGCCTATGTTAGTGTCAGATAAAGTAGACTTCAAAACAAAAAAAAATCAGAGACACAGAGGCAAACTACCTAATAAAAATTATCAACCTAAAAAACATAACAATCCTGAGTGTATACTGCAAGCAACAAAACCGCATAATACTTGAAGCATAAACTGATAGAATTAGAAGGACAAATAGACAAATCCAGTACTGTAGTTGGAGATGTCAACATCCCTGTCTCACCTATTGATAGAATAACTAGACAGAATATCAACAAAGATATGAAAGACCAATACCAACAGCCCAAAGGATGTAATTGACATTTATAGACCACCTCTCTTCAGCAGCAGCAGGAGAATATGTATTCTTTTAAGAACCCATTGGCTGCATATAAAACATGTTATATCCTTGAAATGGCAAAATTATAAAAATGGAAAACAGATTAGTGGTTCTTATCAATCACATTTGTTATTTTTAACATTTTCTTTTGTTTAAGTGTTTATATTTCTGTGCTGATCACAATAAAAGTATCATTCATTTGGTTTAATTGATCAAAAGGATGAATAAATAATATTGATAATGGAAATGTATTAAAGTATATTCAATTTCAGAATGGTTTATTAAAACAGAGGTAGAATTTGGAAGGAATGACATGTTTGCTTTAACTTCTACCATGTGTTGCATGGCAAACAGCATTTAACCTTTAATTAAAATTTGCTTTGAACCACTTTTAATGAAATATGTTTGAGTAAGAAACTTGAGAATTTACGATTAAAGAAGGGCTTTTATTCTTACTTCTGAAATTACCATCAAGTCAGAAGCTTTGCCAAGAACAAATACCAAAGGATGAATCACCAACTGTCCTACAACTTAGATAAACTAGATAAAATCAGAGAAAACTGTTTTAAACTTCAGCTTTAGGAATACATTCTTCCAAGTATAACGCTGAATAATTTGCAAGCTTATTCTTTAAGGAGATTTGATTTGCACCTAAAAGCTTTGAAAAGCCTCTCTTGATGATTACATGCTCACTGTATTTAGTATAACTGTCTTAGAAACATTTCCTTTTCTCTTCATTTGAGCAGCATCATCTGCCTGCATCTTTCAACACTCTCAGGAGCTGCATTTCCTTAAAAGTATTGAGCTCTGAATTTGAAATGCAGGTACACAACTGTGCACAAAGACAATGAACTGGAATGTTCTATAGCACTCATGTATTGAGGTCTTCTATAGTGCAGACACTTTGCTAGCTGTTGGGTTAAGTAAGTGCCTCAAGCATGTGACTACATTAGGCTGTGATCACCGTCAATTTTAGTTACAAATGGTGCCAATAATAGCACTCCATCAACTATTTCACATGGTAGAACATATCTGCTCTGATTTCCTTAGCTCTAGCTCCTCACCTTGCTCACCTCATTTTCTACCTACATACCTATTCTGTAATTAAATTAGTGAAATCACCCCAAGCGAATTCAAAATGACAATTACCACCAAAGAAGGGAATAGATACTAAGAATGTTCAAAAGACTAAAGGCTGAATTAACTACACTGTTTGCTTTCATCTACTCTAAAAATTCATAGATCTTCATATTCTAAAAATGAAGGCTTGTTACTATGCACATGTACAAGAGATTATAAGCTATCCCTAAAACAGGGAGCACATTAACATTCTCTGAATGCGTTTTATGCTTGCTTATCTGTCTTGTTTTTCCCCTGTCCATTTTAAGGGATCAAACTACAAACCTCATTCATGAAAAGCAAAACGAAACCAAAAAAAAAAAAAAAAACAAATATCAATTTCTGTGTTGGAACTGCCATCTCTCAGCATATTTTTTCTCTAAGTGACATGAATTATGTGCCAGATTCTAGATAATTGACAGATTTATGCATGTGCATAGTAACTGGCTTGGTGCCTTTTCTCTCCTGCAAAGAGGAGCTTCTAAAATGTCTTAAGGCTCAGCCAGAATCTTTAGCACATTTTTTGAGAAGGAAGTTGGACTCATTGTAGTCTTAAAGCAAACCTGCTGGTGAATAAAGTCATATTGTTCTGGAAGTAAGGCCATTGCAGGTTAAGAAAGAACAAAAGGATTATTGCTTTGAGGCTGGCAAGCTGTAGGTAAAAAATGCATTGCTTAAAAATGAAGAAATAAGCAATAAAACACAAAGAAGAAAAAGATATAAATCTGATGCTTCCAGAAACTATTTCGATTCGTAGTTGCTTGCTTTCTGGATCTCACAATAAAAGTAAATTAATTTTTTTTCACTATTTCACTGTATTTTATCTACTTGAAAAGAAAAGGGAGTTGAGGATCAACCAAATGAGTTGTATTTAGACATCTTCAACTTAAAATCCACCAAAAAAATGTTAGCAATTTAGCATTTTATGTTGTTTCAGGGATAATACAAACTCATTGTGATTCTTTCCTATGCTGCATTTCACTGCAAATACCTTGAGTAAACAGACCACCACGGGCTCTAGTATTTAATTCCTAGTGTTGTATTAATAATATCTTGATTATTTTTACAATTTGTATAAATTATATTGTTGTACCTTAAATCACTCTAAGTTCTTTGAGGGCCTGTGATTTGAACAATGCTTCATTATCTTAAATGTACCAAGTGAAACTGATTCTATTTAATACATCGAATGGGCATTCTTGATTTTTAAATAGAATAATTTTCACAAGAATTACATCTAACAACCTTAGTATTTTATTGAGCATTCATGTGCTATGCATCTGAACAGATCCAAAATACATAAAACATTCTTAGATTTTAGAAAGCTTACTAATAACAGTATAAAAAGATACTTAAATAGTTAAATTGCGGGAAATTTTACATTCAATAAGAGTAGAAGTGATGCAGTACAAAAAAAAAAGGACAAAGAGTAACATTTTTAGGGAAGAATAATTAAATTTAAATATTTGTTGAGTGACTTTTTTCCCCAGAGTATAATAGAAGAGATTAACAATGGGACAACTCCAAAATAAGTATTCGTATAAGTGACTTTTCCAATATTTATAATACCGTATAATTTAAATACCTATACTATGTTAGTTCAAGAAAGGAAAGAACAATTTTGGTGAAAGGAACTATTAACTGTTTCATAGTAAGATGCTTAAACATGGTCAAAGGAAGGGATTTATAAGAGGGAGACACGCTAGTGACAGCAGCATGGGTGAAGACATGGAGGTAATTATCAGTCATGCACATAATTATGTTACAATTTAGGTAGAGTATAGACTGCACGTTGTGTAGTAGTGGAAAAACAAAGCAAAACAAAACAAAACAAAACTTCAGCCTTTTATTGGATTATAATAAAGAATGCTTAAATCTCTCACAGAGGAGTTGAAATGTTGACTGAAGGAAATTTTTTGTTATCCAACACTGATAATGTGGTAAGCAAAATTATTTCACAGCTAGAAATATTACAACATTAAAATAGAAAAAAAATCATATTGTTTAAAATCAAATCACATGGAAGTGATAATATTTGTAAAAATTATACAAGATTCCAATCTAATGAATTCAAGTATTTATAAATTCAGGAAATAGTACTTGATGAATTTTTGATATTTGAGAGGAAAAAAGTGACATTTTCCACATCTCTTATCACTTAGGTACATTGGGTACAGATTTAATTTGGAGTTCACTCACAGTCAGCTTGATTAAAATGTCAAATTTTAATGTAAACCAAACATATGGGAGAAAAGAAAGAAAACAGGAACCAATGTAATGAAAAAATTTCAATCCTACCACTGTAGTTTAAACTTTTTCTCCAAGGCAGAAGTTTAACTTTTCTGTTTATTTGATCATGGGTCTTATACTTCTTTGTTTAGTGTATGAATGACTTAAATGTCCTCAGAAATGCATAATTGGAGAAAATAAGAACTATATAAATCATATCCTATTAATAGAGCCAGAATGACCCAAATAGAGGCTACTTACAATCCTAATTTAATTAAAGAATAGGCAACGTGACACCTATGCTAAATGAATTGAATAAAGCAATTAGTGTAGTTTTCTGTTTTCATTCACATCCTTCCCATAGGGCTCATCTTGAGCATCTTCTTTGACTAGCAGACATATTTTCAAATTGATATAATGATATTAATGAGAGAGTGTATAAAATTACTCAGTGAGAAGTAAAATGAGAGCAGAAAATCAGCACTTTCATAATGGAAACTGTAAATTCAGTTAAATGTCTGAACTTCATCAGACATTGATCATAGTTTTCCTCAGTTGTGATCCTAATCAAGTGCTCTAATCACATTTGAAGATACATTCCAAATCTGGCAGTCGTCTACATGCTTTTGCATTGTTAATATGTGATCAAAATGACAGATACATTTCAAATCGTTCAGTCCAATATCAAGACTAATAATATTGGGTAAATACAATTTTTGCTTTTCTTATGCAAGAAAAGAGTTAAGTGAAATTTATGAGATGCTGCAAAGCACTTTTTTGTTGTTGTTGGGATGGAGTTTCAATCTTGTCACCCAGGCTGGAGTACAATGGTACAATGTTGGCTCACTGCAACCTTTGCCTACAGGTTCAAGCAATTCTCCTGTTTCAGCCTCCCAAGTAGCTATGACTATGGGCTCCTGCCATCACATCCAGCTAATTTTTGTATTTTTAGGAGAGACAGGGTTTCACTATGTTGGCCAGGCTGGTCTCGAACTCCTGACCCCAAGTGATCCACCAGCCTCCGGCTTCCAAACATTTTTTTTTAACATAAAATAGTCTCTAACACAGTTCAAAATAGTACGTTAGAAACTGTGATTTACCACTAGGCTATTATTCTAGTCATGCAAAGCAGTATGAAAATCTCTATTACCATATTTAATGTACAGGAATATGGGGACAAAATGATTAAAAATAAAGTTATCAGTTTTATTTTTGTTCTCCTTCACCAGCTCATCTAACAGGCACTAAAGTTTTACCTTTTGATTGTTTAAATAGGTGACATGTTTTTATCATCTTGACTACTGTCATGGCTCTGGCTTCCATCCTTTATTATCTTGGCTTCTGTAATAATGAGGGACTTCTCTTTCCGGTCCATGAGGGGCATGGTTTCAAAGGCAGGAGTTTCCTGGCTCCATGCTTCCAGCCAGGAACCAAAAGGATTTCAAATGTAAAGTTCTTTGTCTGGGTTTCCTCTCCACAAGCTACCTTGAGAAATCCAGGTGAAGCTCCTTTGTCTCAAAAAACCCACGGAGGACCCCGAGGTCAGGAGATCAAGACCATCCTGGCCAACATGGTGAAATCCTGTCTCTACTGAAAATACAAAAATTAGCTGGGTGTGGTGGTACTACCTGTAGTCCCAGCTACTCAGGAGGCTGAGGCAGGAGAATTGCTTGAACCCGGGAAGCAGAGGCTGAAGTGAGCTGAGATCGTGCCACTGTACTCCAACCTGGGTGATAGAGTGAGACTCTGTCTCAAACAAAACAAAAGAAAAACCACCAAAAACTCTGGGAGGAGGGGGCTCTGTAATTCAGAGTTTGGACAGAGCAGTCAAAGATCAATCACTCCAGAGGAAGTTTGAAAGAACTCCTTATATTGGACAAGAACATGAATAGGAAGGGATTAACAAGGGTTAAAGTTCAGCTGCTCCTTACCTGAATGGATTCCTTTTCTGGGTCCCCTCCCACGACAGCATGGAACCTTTCTTTCTCTCTCTCTCTCTGTCTAATAAATCACTTTTCCGCAAAACTCTTTAGGTCCACGATATTTATTCCAAAGGCACCTCTGGGCTCCCTTTCCCAGGGCTCCTTTCCCCATCCTTTGCGGCTAAGGAGGCTGAGAACCTCTTTGGAACCAGCAGCTGAGTATGCTCACCCGTTTACAATAATCTTCTAATTTCAGTTCTTCCCACTTTTGACATAGAAAATTCTCCTCAAAGGTATAATTCTAACCCAAAAAATCAGAATCTTTGCTTCTTATTCAAAGGAAAATTTTAGAAGCAATAACATCATGACCCAAAAAAAGTCCAAAATTTTCAATCATAGTTTCGTTGGCCCTCCTGATCTGGCCTTGCCCATTTCTCCAGTTTTCTTCTTGGCGAATACCTATAGACATGCTCTGCTGGAAGCACTTCTTTATGTGTTGTATTCTCCTGAAATATTATTTTTTCCATATGGGTTTCTTTGCTTTCTGTTACCTGACATGTTAGTTTGGCAAACTAGATATATATATTTGGTATATGTACCTGTATAGTCAAATTTTGGCTCTGTCACTTTCTATAACTCTGTGACTTTGGGCAAATTATTTTATTGTTCTGTGTCTTGGTATCCTCAACCATAAAATGAAGATAACCTAATGCCTAACTCCTTTAGTTATCATGTGATTAGAATAGGTTAATTTATGTAAAAAGACCCTACAAAATTCCCTTGAAGATAGAAAATACTCATTAATATAAGCCATTATTAATTATTTGGGTCAAATCAAAATATGGTACCATGTTGATTTAAATTATGGAACTTGGGAAAATGTTTGGTCTTAAATGCAAACTTTAGTATTTTGAAAAGGGAACATTTTATGTTAACAAATGACATCTTTACATTTATCAAACAGATAACTAAATAGAATAAATAAATATGTCAACATGTATAATAGTTATAAGCTAATTAGATATAACACATCTGAAAAGAGTAAAATTGTAAGTATAATTAGGTGTAAAAAAAGATGTTTAAATTTTCACATTGGAAATCTTTAATTGCTTGGATTTTTATCATCTCATAACTGAAATTTCCTGAGTTTGATAAAAGTTCCCCAGCAACAATGGGTTCATATCTAATCTGCCATAAATTATATAATTTAAATCTTTACTTTAAGAAAATAAAATGCAAATAACAAAAATATTGTTTTCATTTGATCAATTATATGGGTCAGTGACACTTGAACTTCTTTAGAGATTAATATAAACTTTAAATGGACAGGAAATATCTACAAGCTTGAAATTAGAAGAGTGAAGCTTAACACTGAACATACTATTAGAATTATTATTCAAATAAAATATCCTTATTAAACAAAAAAGGCATATGTCTAAATATGTCTAAAATATTTCAACTCAACTTGTATGTATTAAGTTTTATATTAATGGTCAAGTTTTGACAACTTGCTAATCTCTGCCAGTTTATACAAATGTTGTCAATTGAACATCTTATGCCAGTGAGATCAGAACTTCTCACTGTACATTTTTGCATGAGAAAAATTAGTCTACTTTTACAAATAATGGCAATAGATCCAGTTATTAAATTGCTCCCCAAAGTATGTGCTTGGCACATTAATTTAAGACCAAAATATCAGGAGAGAAGCTCATTATGTAGGACTGCTTTTGGAGTAATCACCTGTATTAACATTTCCAAGGTACACCATAGTAGTGTTAATGTAACTATTCTGTTTTAGAATAAAAGTTTCTGTATGATTCCCTAATTTTTGACAGTATTTATTTTGATTATAATACCATGTTTTCAATATAATAGGTGTTTAGTAAATATTGAGTAGAATAACACGATGAAACTACCTAAAATTTCTTTCCTAATTGTTCAGTCACTAGTGCTATTTTCCATGTTTTGCTCTCTCTTGCATAAATGAGTCTTGATGAGGAGTTTGAATCAGGAGATTGGTTTAGGTAACTAAGGAAAATTTTGCAGGCTGATAATTGAAAAGGGAAACCCAAAGACTAAGAAGTAATATATTTCAGCTGAGTTTAAGAGCAAAGAGAAAAAGAAACAAAAAAATTTTCTATAGTAGAAAGAAAATAAGAATGAATATATCAAGTTTTTTTTAATAGGACCAATAAAAACTTACGGAGAGTAACACAATAAAAACAAGTGAAAATAATATTCTTGTAAATAAATTTTAACTGCTGTAAGGAACAAAATGTTGCAGTGATGAAAATAAATTATTAAAATATATGGAACAATAAAAGAAGGGACAGAAAGAGATAGATAGGGTTAGGCATTTTTATATGTTAAAATATTGGCTCTATTATATATTCTATGGTGTATTGAAAGGAGATTATTATTACAATAAACAGAAAGTAATGACACACTCATTAGTGAAAATTGACAGGATTTGGTATACATCCAAGTATCCAGCTGCAGCATTTAACTCAATGTTTATGATTTATTTTAAAATTCTTTGCTGCAAGAGAATATTCAAACAATTATGGGTGAATTAATTTTTGCATTCATAGTTGAAGGAGAATTGTATCTTTGTGTAATATTCTGTAATTAAAGAAAGTTAAGTGAGTTTAAGGGAAGTAATAATCAATTTTTTTTTCATTTTCACCAAAAAATTTGGCTTGTTATGATATTAGTTTATATGTGTATTTACTTTAATTTTTACTATCCATCACTTTTGGGGCATTGATACTTTTAGATGAAAATGAAATGGTAACTTTCAGATGAAAAAGAAAAATTAGTGAAATCATTAAAATAGAAATATAAAAGAAAGGGTAAAATGACATATTCTACATGAGTAAAAATTATATTTTATTTTCATTTATACTCCACAAAGTTCTCATGAGTTTCCCATAGGGAGACCAATCTTATATTCAGATTTTCATTGCAATGCATTTTTTTAGAAAATGTGTGTCATAGAAAATTTAAAAATATAATCCAGTCATAATCTTCATATATTTTCCTTGGAGATCTTTATTTGTTAAATATGTTCTTTAATATTCAGTTTCATGATACTTGATTCTTTAAAGCAGGCCCTGCATTCTTAAGTAGTCCTCTGTTCAGGAGTAATAGCCACCCTAGAATAAATAAACCCACAAAAGAGTTATTTAATTCAGAAAAGCCTAATTTCTCTACCTCTAAAATTTATATTTACTTCCATTAAGTTAATTAATTCACAGAAATAAAATGCTCACATGAGCCATCTTTGGTCTATTCAGAGGAGCCCCCATTAACCTAGAAATGAAAGAGAGGAAGGAAGAGTGAAAGCGTGCTACAACAGAACTTATTAGATGTCAATGAATTTCTAGGTGCAGCCAGTTTCTGAAATAATCACTATGAAAATATTAAATATTATATTCTTACACACCCTGGTTATCCTCTCAGTTTACTTTCCAAAACAATTTAGTCATTGACTTCACTCAGAGTATAAACCAAATGCCTTGGCCTGGTGGTTTGTCATCAATGTACTTTTCCAGCCACATACTTCACCATTGAACATGTTGTTGCTTAAATACATTTTACATAATTCAAATCCACATTCACACTTTTAAATTTCTTTTTCCCTTCCTGAATGCTGCATGGCAAGGCAGTTGCGGTTTCAATCTCAGCTTACCCACTTATGAGCTGCATGGCTTTGGGTAAATTAAAGTAGTATGTGTTTTAGTTTAGCTGTTCAATGGGGGTAGAAATAGTATATATCTCACATGAATACATGAGTTAATGCCTAGATGCTTTTATTTACTTATATATCTTTCCAAATATAGGACACAGAGTGTTTTACTTTTCAGAACTTTTAAAGCACAAGACAAACATTAATGAACCATGAATAGTAAGGAGTAGGCCACACTAGAAAGGCCCGGCCTGGGTTTGTTGACTGAAAGAAACATTCATATGAACCTAGAAGTTTATGAATAAATTAATAGATTTACTAAAAAATGGCATAGGTTTACTAATAATAAATTGCATAGGTTTACTAATGCATAGATTTACTAATAAATTAATCACCAAGCATTTTGAAGAATATATTCCTTATAAAGCCACGGAGAGTGAATCACCAGTTCTTCATGGAGGTATGCCCTACTCTGCCATTGTTTGCGAACCACAGACTAAGAGTCGGAAAGTTTATTTGAGAATGCACTTAGGGTCTACACCCAACATAAAGTAAGAGAAGCAAGATTAAGCAGATGGAGAAGCTGAACTATGAAGTGTCTCAATAGAAGGCTCAGATGATCCCCTGGCAAGCCCTGGAGCTAGGATGGCCTATGGAAGTCTCTCAAATTCCAGTAAATGAGCCAAGTTTTTTACCTCTTTTATCAAATAGTCACTATATGAGCGGTTCTAGAAAAAAGCCATAAACTTTATTGTGGCAGCTCCTTTCCTCTGAGGGTAATCCAGAGACAATATGTGATGTAGTTTTGTAGCCAGCACTTCTGCCAGCTGAAGGAATCTATGCCTCAGCCATGTAGGGGAGATCTGATGATGCATCTCTGTGTCCTTAAAGACCCTGAAGGTTGAGTTCTGTGACAATTGCATGGACATTGCCAAGGTAGAGGAGCTAGAGAAACTGGTTTACTACATTTTTTTTTTATCATGTGGAGAAAATACACTCAGAATTACATACCTTCTATTTCTGACTGTATAATCTAATTTACACAAGGTCTGTCTGTGGCCTATAGAAGATTATATTTAATTTATAGACATTCAAAACCAGCCAAATAAATTTATAATTAGAGTGTTTGCTACTAATTTAGGTTAGTGCTGAATAAAATCATTTATATGTTCAAGAAGATAGTTTAGCAGAAAAAGCAAGGGAGTGAAAGAAAGGAAGATTTTCCATTTTAACTAATTTTTGATTTTATTTTCCCAAGGAGAAGTACAAATTTTCCTATCACATGCCAAGCTAAGACTGGAGTGACTTAAATGGGATTAAGCCAATTTCGACTCTCAAAGGGTCATACAAAACTCTAAACAATTAGTAGTTGATTTCTATAGGGTTTTTACATGAATACCTGAAGGCATGATTGATCCTATGCTGTCATTTTTATTGTGATCAAGTTTAAAATTTATCAATAACTTCAGTGAAGGGTGTGATTTAAAAACATCTTTCACATATTTGACTCGAATTGTCTCTTATCATTCATGTTTATGATATAAAATCACTCCATTGGGTCAATTTAAAGCATGACAGATGCTATTCAAGTATAAAACTTACAGCTTTAATAAAATTTTATTAGACACAAAATGTTACTAAAGTAGTCTATGAAGTTTAGGGTGTTTAGAAATGGCCAGGAAAAAATGCAAAAAAGCAAACTGCTCTATAATATTCAAATACATTCATTTTAATTTTAAAATTCGGTTTATCTATATCACTTTAAAAGCAATGAATAATTAATAAACTGAATTTTGTAAAGCAGAAATGAATATGGTATGCAATTTCTTTTTTTTACCTGAGTTTCAAGTTAAATTCTTTTTATTTTTATTTAAATGGTGGTTTGACCATCACATTCTCATATGAATTATGAAACATAAACTCTGAATTCAGAGAAAGATATTAAAACATTCTTTGGGGTAACAATAAAAACTAATTTTTATTTTTGAAACTGAAATGGAAAATCCAAGATGACAGGTCAAAATGGAAGTGGTATTTATTGTCTTTATGTGAATTTGTAATACACAAAATATTATAATAAACACTAAAATAAGCAGTTAGAACAAAATAAGCATAGGAAATTAACATTACTGAACTTATAAATAGCCCCAAGTATAGTGTGTTATATGATCAAATAGGTTAGTTTCTAAAGTCCTGACAGAGAAACTGATGAAAGCAAACCCATTTTATTTTAGAGAATACTTCTTTATGTTGGAATTAGAACATAACTTTTCTGGACCTTCAGATTTTCCAGGGAATTGCATTTTGTTCCACAAATGATCACTATTTTAAAATACATAAATTATATAATTAAGTGTTAAGAACAAAAATGATTATTTGTGTTTACTAATTGGCATCCTCAAAATATCTACAAGTAAGTTTGCAGGCCAGTAAGAGCTTTAACAGGCCTGACACTAAAATTTTCTAAAGATATTCTCCTCTTTAATATTTTCACTAACAATAATTTATTGCCTCTCTTCTATCAACACCATGCTGGGCACATCTTCAAATTTCATGTAATTTAATCTTTACAACTGCAAGATATGATTACTATTTCAATTATTGTATAGATGAAAAAGCTAAGATTTAATAAGAGTAAGTAATGTATACCAAATCATACAGCAAATTTAAACCTAAATATGTTGTTCTGCCATGTTTTCTCTTACACATAAATTTCTTTGGTAAAATTTAGAAGGATTTATACCTAATAACAACGAAGATTACCACCTGCCTTCTAAGTAATGGAACTTGTGTCAAGTGCTTTATGTTCAGCACTCTACATTCATATAACAACTCAGAAAAAAAGTATTTTTCACACATGAAAGAACAGAGGCTCAGAAAGTTTGTATAACTTGCCCACATAGTAGCACAGTTAACCAGCAACCTATACAGTGCAGTCCTTATTTCCACTGTGATTTATTTATTTCAAAATAGTACATCACAGTGATATTTATTTATTTAAAAAATAAATAATTTGGGAGCATGAACTAGGGCTATGAAAAGGGGAAACCTGTGGGAAGAACTCAGAAAAAAAAGACATGTCTGGATTTTTAAATGAGAGAAGGGTTAGGGAAACTATCAGAAGTTCTATGAGCTCCTTTTAACAATTTGAGAAGTTCTGATAACGTGTTATGTGACCTTACGGTCATTTCATCGTTCGGAAGCTGCAAGAGTAGGATAACTCAGCCTTACATGTATGCTGTGAGAACTAATTAGATAATGTTAGTTATGTTTACTAAGTTCCTTAGAGAAAGATGTCTAAATACAACCTATTATAAAGAAATGCACTGAGGTTCTTTTGGTCCCTAACACAATTGATTAGAATATAGAATATCTCACATTTGCAAAGGAAAGAGAGTAGAGAGGCACTAGAAAAAAAAATGGAGTGTAACACAGAATCATTTTCTTTTATAGACAGTTGATATTTGCAGTTTATCTAACAGATAAAAGCCAGAAAAGTAAAATGAAAAATCAGTTCTTGTGACTAATTCAGTTAACAAGATTAAGAGCAAAGAACCAAAAACACTGTATACAGAAAGAGACGGGAAAAAAAAGTAATTAAAAGCAAAGACTTGCTAGCTTATGGGAAGCTGAGCTCTGCAAATCAGTCAGCTTAGAGTTTAGTTCATATTTGTGCCCAGGAGAAGGATTTATTTCTGACTTTTAGTTGGCTTTTGAAGTCAAAGTATTCTTAAACTAAAAGATCCATGGAAAGTTGTGTTAGGTAACAGGTACATGTGCCATGTATCTGCAGAATTGGGACAGAAATCAACATTTGCAGGAGAATAAACAAGTCTTCAATTTATACACATTGGAGAAATATATAAAAGATCACTTACTGCAATATAGATTTTTTTAGTGCCTAAATTGCCTAAATCTATAATTGAATGTGTGTGTGTATTTATATAATTTGCATTGCCAGATTTAATAGAAAACTTACTTAAATTTGGATTTTTGATGAAAAGCAATTCTTTAAATATATCTCCAGCATTGCATCATACATACTTGTACTAAACTATTATTTGTTGTGTATCTGAAATTCAAATTTAACTGGCATCCTGTGTTTTATCTAACAACTCAAGATAGAACCTTGACACAAACATTGGGGAGGAAGTTTTTCTGTGTTCACACAGACAAAGAAAGAAAGGAGACTTTTACGAAAAAAATAGTTGTTTTGCTTTGTTTATTTGCCTGTTAATTAACATAGATGAATCTTAGAAAGTGAAAATCCAGAAACACTTTATTTTCAGTTAAATTTACTGAAATTAGCTCAGATCCTAAGATATCAAAACCGACAAGCACGAATATTTCTTAGGAGACTGATTGATGATACCCCTATATTATCTGTAGCTCAATCTCCTACAGGAAAAAAAACCAAAAAACAAAAAACAACTGTGTTACTAGTCACATCTAGCTCGCATTGTATTATGAATAGATTTGTCATATATGGTGAAGTTATTACCTTATTATGTTAGGAGTGATTATGCCTGGACCTAAGTGGAAAAGTGGTAGAACAGGCCTTTTATAAATGGTTTCAATGTATGCACACTAACTAGATAAACACAGTTGAGCTGTCCAGTTGGAAATGCAGACATCACTGAGTATATGTTGAAGTATGTATTTGTAGAATGCACCAACTTTGGTTAATTTACATGCATACTGTGCAACTGACCTTGTGGTAATTCATTCTAGGAGAATAAGAAATTGGGCACCACAAGTGAGATTTAGCATCAAAGCTTTTGGAAGATGTTGAACTGTGTTTGTCGGCTGTTACCTTGTGCAAACTGACCTATACTATTTCCATCATTAGTTTCAACATTAAGGATTATTGGAACTCTTAACAAAAAATATTTTTAGCTTTGAATTGTAAAATGTACATGAGGACCATGTAGGTACTCACTCTGTTTCCCCTCCTCCACCTTTTGTTCTATGGAAGGAAGTTACTGATTGAATTCTGCTATATACAAACATTTATTAGTAAGAAGGCACAGAAACAGTTAAACAACCTGTTCTGTAATCTCAATAAAGCCTCAACTCCCTATCATTTTAGGTGTTCTGAAAGCGTCTAGAATAAAGGTTTCACTAGAGGCAAGTGCATCAATATTCTTCAGGCACCCTGCACCCAAACTTAAAGTCAGAGTCAGGAGGCAGAATTCTTCGATAACCATTTGTACGCAGGATTGCCCTGAATCCTAATTTAAGAGACTCATTCCAAAGAGCATTGGCTGTATTTTATTCCAGTAAAGCATACTCAATTCCTACATTTTGAATGCCAATCTTTAAGCCTAAAAAATAATTTCTAACATCCATTATGTTAATTAGTAATACCTATGCTTGATCAGAAATAAAGAGTGCTAAAGTCTGGAACGTGAGCTTCGAGTTAGTTTAGGGAAGTTCAATTTTAAAACTATTGAAAAGGTATAGATGAAACATATGTGGCACACATATATCTACAAAGTATTTTAAAGCAAATTTCAGTTATAATACATCTGAATCTAGTCTTGAACATGCTGTGAGCAAAATCAAAAGAGATGTGTCACTGAGATGTGCAAAAAAATCACAAGACCTAAAAAGCATGTCATTAACATGACATGAGGAGGACCATTTTCTGACTTTCAGAGCAGCGCTCAGAATTGCCATTTTGTGGCTCTTGGAGGTCATTAGCACAGAACATTTCTGCACCGAGGGGAAGAATAATGTTCCTTAATATAATAATGGCAGCAACCTTTACAGCTGGTGAAGCAGCACAAAGCAGGTCAGCACCAGACTGGACTAGTGTGGAGCAGCAGAACATTGGTGCTGCTGAGAGGAGCAATGCAGGTATTGTGGAATTTCTGCATTCATAATATCTCTTCAAACAGTTTCCCAATAACAAGGGAGTCTTTTCAATTAAAAAGCAGAAGTAATAAGCCAGTCAAAGTTGGGTTCCACTGCTGCTGTGACTTCTTTTGTATTCATAAGCACGTGATGCCTTGAAAATTTTAATTACATTTATAAACATTTTTTGACCTGTAATTTACTAGATATTGGCAGACTCAGAACAGAAATAAATGACTTTAAATTATTATAATGCTTTCCATGTAAAGAGAGTGCATTTATTTTTAATTACTATTTGTTCATATGGCTTTTGAAAATGCTATAAAAATTTGGTTTAAATGTTGATATTATGGTTCCAAAACTTCTAACTATGCAGATATATTCTTATGCTCCGTTTTAAAATATATATTAGTAATGTCAAGGGAAAATTTACAAATATATATTATCTTCTAAAGAATTATTTTTAGATTTATCTTCATTGTAGAAAACATATTCTTACGTGATTCCTTGATTTGAAAATGTGCATTTTAGTTACTTCTTTCAGCAATATTTTTGAAGGATTATTTCTATTGTAGTCAAGTTTTGGTATGTGTGTCTGTGTGTTTGTGTAAAACTGACTGCAACGTAATGATGTATAAAATAATATTTGACAGAAAATAGGTCTAATATGGAACTATCTACAAAAAGAGATGAAAAGTTAAAGTTCAAAATTATTTCATTTTGAGATGACCTAATTTTTGATTGTCTCATGCCCTATTCATGGAGTAGTGTCACTGTGAGTTGTTATCTCTATAATATCACAGAGTTTTAAAATATCTATTGCACCAAAACAAAACACTGCCTCTGAGTTGCTCTCAACTATGCTATTTGGATTAACAGAAATGGAATTTTTTAGTCTATCTAGGATTTTCTCTATAGCAAGCCAACTTGACAAACAGTATTGTAAAATGTAAGAACTAGCTATAATCAATGTCTCAGGGCCTCTTCCTAGAAAAGAATTAAATACCAGCAATTGGCTATGTAGAAACACACACACACACAGACACACACACACACACACACACACACGCTTGTGTCAATATTACAAATATTAATACCTGAGAAAAGTAAGAGGTTATTCAGTGTGAACATAACTTGACTTATCAATACAATAAGGCTATACTAATGAGATCAAATACATATAGAAATTCAATCAAAAGGAAATCAGCAAAATATCTTAGACCAGGATGAAACATTTTATGTATCAACATCCCTCATCAATCTAACATCTTTCAGTTAAAAGGTCATTTTGTTTATCATCTTGTTAAAGAAATTAAGTAATACATCAGCAATCCTTCATTTAGATTTAGTTATGATTCTTTATGATCTGCTCTGAGATTTGTTCCAAAATTTACAATATTGAGATCAGCCAAAACTTATAGATACATTGCTTACAACTTTTAAGGGAAAATAAGGATTTTCTCTAATATAAATCTACTGTTGAAGAATACATGCCAGTCAATCAAAAATATTTTTAGATTTTGCTTCCATATTACCCAAAGATATGCCTTCAGGAAATCATTCTGAAAAGATAATTTTTAAGCTTGTCAAAGGAAATTCATTATTTTTTACTAGTATTGCCTAGAAATGGTTTAGAATGTTAAACACCTGCACTGCAGAGAGTGTTAAATATTTATTTTGGAGGTGGATGATAAAAGACTAACTCTTAATAGAGCACATTACCTACTGGACAGAAGAAAGTAAAAGCACACTCAAAAGTAAGTGATATTTAGTACTGCAATACCTACAGTAAGAGAACATCAAATTGTGCAGTCTCAACAGCAAACTCTATAGAAATTTGGTTGCCTTTTTTATACACTTCCAAGTGTATCCTTGAATAAAGTGTCTATTTGTGACTAAATATTCTGTGTATGAAATTCCTAAAAACATCACTAAACATGCAAATCTGTGCACTGAAAAAATTTACTCTGACACGGAGATGATGTTATTATTTAAAAAGAAAAAGCAATTTAATCTCAAAAACTTCACTTACTTTTTCCTACTTCTGGCCTGGAAGTTCTTGGCTTCCATTTTTCTTCTTTTTATTAGGGAATTCTATTTTCTTAATTTTCTGCTTGCAGTGACAGTTGTAGATTTATATTTTTTGGAAAGAACAGACATGTTGCGTATTGTGTGGAGTGTATATTGAAAAGAAATAAAGATAGCCTAAAATATTTTTAAGGACAAGATAACCTGGATTTTGTAAATAGTAGAAGGCTCTTTTATGTTTGGTTGTGATCTTGTGTTAATATCAGCGTAAAGACAGAGCCTAAGAGGCCAATCAGGTGTTTTTTGCATTTATTTTGTTTAGTTTTGTTGCATTTTCAGATTTCTAGCATTTTGCTGTTTATTAGCATATGTAAGAATTAAAATATGGAATCCTTTTGTGAATTGTTATTCTTTTATTTGTCTTTCTGCCCTCTTATTGCATTTGAGATGACTTCAGCTTACACCTTTCAAAGGCCACTAAGATGTTTCAGACTGAGGTGCAGCTTATGAAGTCACAAAAATAAAGGAAATAACCCTGGCCTTCAAGAACCTCAAGTTAACAGAAAAGTAGATGCATACAGTTGGATCCAAAATACAAGAATTGTCAGAAAAATTTCCTCTGGCAACACTTAGGGAGAAAATTTTCTTTTACACTCTTTTTAAAATAAATGATATTATTTATTGTGTAGACAGATTGCCTGTAAACATTCAACTTATTTTCTGTACTCTAAAAACATATATAGCAAGATTTTGATTATTTATTGGTTATGGGCAGAACCTCCTTTATAATGTTTATTTTAGACTACAAGTCAACCAACTATTATATAGACTAATTACAATTAACTGATTGTTTATTTTATTTTTATATTTGGAACAAAGTATTAAGGCTAAATGGAAAGTGTTCCTGGTAGCAAAGGATGAAAATCATCACTATCATGGAGTATATGCCCTATTTGTGTCTATTGTTCATACGGATAATTTTTAGTTATCTTATTTAATCTATTTTAAAAGTTAATAAAGCTGTCCAAATATAATTATGTAGAAATAAACTATAATTTAATATAAAGTATATGAACTTAAAATGTAAAATATTATATATCTTAAGAAAATATTAATAATTTACCATGTTTGCTTCAGATGCATTTAAAGAATGAAAATATTTTAGGTAGATTTGAAACTCTGCATTGTTTCCATTGAGATTTTTCTTTGAAACATAAGTCAGATGAGTGAACATTATCTGGAATATGTGGAATATGGTGAGAATTTCTCATTTTTTATATACACATGTATAGGAAACATATTTAGTATCATTTGACATGTTTCTTATCACATTTTGTGAACATGTAGTCTTTCTTATTTTGGTTCTATTATTTTTTTTTTGAAATTTACTCCTTTATGTTATATCTACCTATTTGTTTTGAGAACTTTATATAACCCATAACCCATTATGTAAATATATCACTATTTACATACTTTTCTTTTATATATATATATATATATATATATATATATATATATATATCTCAGGGGACAGTTTCTTATTGTGATGAACATTTTTTGTCAATAAATATTCTTAGCATTCTAGTTTTTCCTATGTGCTGGGATTTCTCTATGGCCATGTGGCCTGAGTGGTAAGAATCACTTTATTTTTACTTAATTATTGAATTTTTTTTTCTTTGAGACAGGGTATCACTCGGTGCCCTAATTTGAAATGCAGTGGCACAGCCTCAGCTCACTGCAACCTCCACCTCCCAGGCTCAAGGGATTCTCAAGCCTCAGCCTCCCGAGTAGTTGGGATTACAAGCACCTGCCACCATGCCCGGCTAATTTTGGCTTTGGTAGAGACAGAATTTCACCAAGTTGGCCAGGCTTGTCCTGAACTCCTGACCTTGAGTAATCCACCCGACTCAGCCTCCCAAAGTGCTGGAATTACAAGAGTGATTTACTGCGCCCAGTCAATTCTTGAATACTTCTAACAACCTTTTCCCAGGACCCTCCCTAGAGGAGCCTGGAACAATTTTTGGGTTTTGTTTTGTTTTACATTTTAAGCATCTGGTTCTTTAGTTGTTGTTTGTTTTTCTTATAACTTTTGAGTTCAAGGGTACAAGTTCATGTTTGTTTCACAGATAAACTTGTGTCATGGGGGTTTCTTATGCAGATTATTTCTTCACCCAGGTATTAACCCATTAGTTATTTTTCCCTATCCTCTCCCACCTCCCACCCTCCACTCTGGTGGTTCCAGTGTTTGTTGCTGCCCTCTATGTTTCCATGTGTTCTCATCATTCAGTTCTCATTTACAAGTGAGAACATACGGTATTTGGTTTTCTGTTTCTGTATTAGTTTGTTAAGAATAATGTTTTCCAGCTCCTCCACATCCCTGCAAAAGATAAGATCTCGTTTTTATGGCTGCATAGTAATCCATAGTACATATGTAACACATTTTCTTTATCCAATCTATCATTGATGGGCATTCAGGTTTATTCCACTTCTTTCCTTTTAATTGAACCACCCACAAAACTTTTAAGTCCAAGGTAGTATGGGAAATGGAGCTCTTGGAACTATTCTTATAAGTGGAATTGCTGGGCCTATCTGTCAAGACATTATCACATTTACAGCTAAAATAAAGTTTGTCTCAAAAGAGGTTGTGTTACTTTGCAGGTCCATAAGCAGTGTATGTGAGTATTTCTTTAAATCTTGGCAACATCATACTTTATGTGTGACAGGGTGTGTGTGTGTGTGTGTGTGTGTGTGTGTGTGTTTGTGTGAGCTGAATGATTATAAAACAGCTTGGATTCATATAATATTTCTCTGGAGATTGACCATCTTTATATGAACTTCTTAAATTGAATGCTTAGCTTATTTATTTTAATATTTCTAATATTTTAATACATACAGTCACGAATATAATCTCAAGCATCTCCCTTCATCCTATAAAGATTTCTGTTCTGAAATGCTGTTCCACCACTCTCCAATACTACCTTTATCATAAATTTTGGTAATTTTGATACCACATAAATGATCCGTCTTATTGAGTGGCTTCTCTCTTTTTTTTTTTCACTTCTCTCCTTTAATTAATATGACCTGCCTACCACCTCAACCAGTAGGTGATTATAGCTTGGAATTTACATTTCAAAAAATCTGCAGTACTTCCATGTCAAGCGTTCCATTCTTAAACTCTCATTTCTATTATTTCTAGGACATTCTTTGCAAAAATGTTTCAATGAAACAAGGTCCTGTCACCTTCTACCATATTATTTTTCTATTTTTCATTACTATCATATTCTAATATTGCTTTTTTCCTTCAGTCTTTGTCACGAGATGATTTGGGATTTTTGAGGGGTAAAAGTCATATCTGGGATACCCCTTTAGTCTGAGGACCCCAGGAGTTTCTTACTCTCATGCTAGCATGTGCATAGCCTTCAGAAGTTAATCAAAATTACCATCGAAGTGTTCCTACCAGTTTTGGCTTCAGTGGCTTCTGCTACAAAGAAGCAGATCTCAATGGTGAATTTGGCCTCAGTCCCTCTCCAAATTCACATTGGTGGTTTGCACTGCAAGCCAACTTCTTTAACAGGGCTAAGAAAAGTTGTTGATTTTCACTTTGTGCAGCTTTTTTTTTTCTTTTTGCAAAAAATGGAAGTGAATTTTTTTTTTTTTTCTTACGTGTCAGAGCTGACCCAAGAATATTTCAACAATGTCTGAATCTTTGAATCAGGTAATCTGGATCAAAGTCTAGTTTTTGTTTTGTTTTGTTTTTTTTTTAAATCTTGAGTAAGCCTCTCTCTCTCCTGTGTGCCTGTGTGTGTATCTGTCTGTTTCTCCTTCATCTCTCTTCCAAGCATCCAAAGTCTCTCTTTCTTCATCTGTTAAAGTATAGATCAAAATAACTGTTCTCCCTGCCTTCTAGATGGGATTCATTTTTTAAAGTTGTAAATACAATGAGTTTGTTAGTAATTATAATACTTTACATAATGACTATAAAAATATAGCAACTTCCATGTATCTCCTACAATAAATTTAATAGCTGATTTTAAGTGATTATCTTCTTTAATTCTTACAAAATCCAAGTACATTAATATACAAGTCCACAAGATGTGTTGCATAGATTTAGGATATGCACGCATATCCAGCACTACAGTGTTATATGCATCATTCTAAAACCACAAGTTATTATACAATTTTGAACCAATATATTGGGCTTTGATTCTGATAAATGGTTACAGTTATTTATCCAAATAAACTATGAAAAAATATCTTAGTAAAATTGAGGGAAAAAAGATATTATTCTTTATTCCAGCATTTTTAAGCTAGTGACTGGAAGACTGAATATTTACTGAAGACGTAATTTCCTTTCTTTCCTTTTTTTATATTTCTACAATATTTTTCACAGTATTTTAATTTGGAACTAGCCTTTGAAAATTAAAATAACTCACATTAATGTTTGGATTAATATCCACATTCTTGCTTTATCTTGAACAATACAAAGATTTGGCAAATCTGTATCCACATTCTTTTCTGACAAAAATCAGTTGGAAATTATTTGTGGCTGATTTGGCAGGCTGTATGCACTTCAGTTCACTACAGTTCTTACCATTTCCTAGTTTGACACCCAAGCTTGCTTCAGCTGTTTCTTTGCAGGTAGATATAACAGGTTTTTTTCTAACATTTCAGTCCTTTGAGCTGAAGTTTTAATCTAAACAACCATTTTTATTTGAGTTGTCAATCAACATAACAGTGGAAACCATACATGAAATAGGGCCAATCCCTGACTTCTTTGCCCCTGTCTTGCTAACTAGCAATTGGATAATCCATCATAGAACATATTTAACCTGACAAATGTGCAACTGGTCATTTTAAATGGCAGCTTCCCACTGCTTCAGAAACTTTCAGAAACAAAGAAACAAACAAAAACTCATGGAGTTATTCAGATTAGGGACTAAGCAGGTACTTTCTGTTATTTCACCTTCAGAATCCCTTTCCCTGTGTTATATTCTTCTTTATCCAGAATGACAGATCATCAAAGGCAGCAAAATATTCCAAGAGGACTGTGGATGATGAGAGCCTTAATGTGGTCTCTCCTACCCGATATATGTTGTATTTTTTTTAGTTTTATGAGAATATTTTTAGTTAAATGTAGTAAGTCACTTGTTTTTAATGTTTTCTTCATTTTTACATGTTGAGATTGTTCCTTTATTATGTTCCTAAACACACACACAAAAAAAGGTGACATGACATTGCATAACATTCAAGCTAAGGAAGGAAGCCTATGCTTGACAGATTTCTAGTGCCCAGCCTTATACAGAAATAGTTAAGAATAATAAAAACATTGCATTTTATAGATGTGTAACCCTGAGCTCTGGGAAGCTAAATTATTTTTCCAACACTGCACAGTGGCCACAGGGGGTACCCTATGTGCTTTGGGTCAGTCATGAGTTCACAGCCTGGCTCTATCTTTCATCAACTGTGTAAAGTGGGCAAAGTTATCTAAATTTTCTCATGCATGCTCATCTCAACTGTAAAATAAAGATAGCCATACCCATTCTGTAGAGTTGTTTTCATTATTGAAATAAGACCTGTAACCACTTAACCTATACAGGTCAAGCATTCCTAAAATGAAAGTCCAAAATCCAAAATTCTCCACAATTTGAAATTGAGCACCCATATTACATCATATGGGAAAAATTCCACATCTAACCTCTTGTGGTGGGTCACAGTCAAAATGCAGATACACAACAGAGAACTCATTTAGTTTCACCAGGTAAAAGGCCTTCTCAGCTCTCTTTAGCTATGCTATATTTGTTTTTCTGTGCATTTCCAGATTCCCCCACACAAGCATGCCCACAGAGGGTAGTATAGCGGCACGTGTGCAGGCTGGACGTACCCACAGCAGCTTCCCTGTTAATGCAATTAGATACTTCTAGGACAGAAACTGTTGTTAATGAGGCAGGAGGAAACATTTAAAAAGCCACCCATTGGAATGCCTCCTCATCCCTAGGGACCCACTTCCTGGTCCCTCAATGACTTCTGATGTTTCCTTACCTAGCAAATTAAAATGCAGGGTACAGTAACCTTTTAATCAAAGCTCAGCATCATAGGGGAAGACTGAAAGCCAGCCATTGTTTCTTGTTGCTGTTATTTAAAGCTGATAAAGGTATTCCAGTGATGCTACTGTGCTGCTTAGTTGCACTGACACATTATTTTTTCACTGTATTAATGGTATGTCATATTTTTTTACTGTTAAACACTTATGTGTGAATATGTGTAAGAAAATGATTACTTATCAGTAGCATATAATTTCAGTGTCAGGAATAATGGTAATGTCAGACAACCACAAATTGTTCACACAGGTACCTGAAGCAGTGACGCCTTTGCTTTTTAATGTTTCCACATACACAAACTTTGTTTCATGCACAAAATGATTTAAAATATTGCATGAAATTATCTTCAGGCTATGTATATAAGGTGTTTATAAAACACACATGAATTTTGTGTTCAGACCTGGGTCCTATCTTCAAGTTATTTCATCACAAATGTGAGAATATTCAAAAATCTGGAACACTCTGGTTCCAAGCATTTCAGAAGAGGAATACTCAACGTGTTATCCTTGGTATATTTTTAAAAAGACAAACAAATAGCAAATAGTTATTTGCATAAATACATTTTATCTATCTAAATAAATATGTGTTCATTAATTCACCAGTGTTTTATAATATTATTATTCAGTGCCATGTTTCTTAGGTAAAATAAACATTTAGCTATCATAAGAATGTATTACTTCGGATATGGTATAGAGAGTAGCACTTATGTAAGTGTATATAAAATGCAAAACTTAACTAAACTAAAACGAAAACCAAATGGAACCAAGAAACCACCAGTTCAAATTTATTTCTACCGTGCTAATAAAGCAGCACTGAGCTCATTTGGGGGCATATTGTCTAAAGGCCAATACTGAGGCACCTACATAAAGCTGTTAAGTGAAAATGAGAGAAAATCTTCAAGGGCCTGGGAGCTGTAGCCTCTGTTTACTATCTTAATACAACACAACAAATGGATGCATTAGGAAATGCTATATTGTAGGTGCCTGAATACCTATGTTAGTCTGGGAAACACACATATATCATCACATTTCACTGTGTCACTGGCAAGAAATAATTAGTGGGAAACAGAGCAATTTCAAATTGACCATATCAATATTTTTAAAAAATACTTTATAAAAGAGATAAATTCATATCAAACTGTCATGGTGGGAAATCAGATTAAAAACATGGCTTTGTAATTTTCTAATTCAATTAAAACCTGAGTCAATAATTACCAGTTTATAAGAATGACATACTATAGATTATTAAAATGAGATGCAACCCTTATGTTTATTAATTAGATAGAAAAAGGAAAAACAAGAAAACATGTAAAATACAATGAAAATATAACAGCTAAGTAGTTGTTATATTACATATTATTTATTTGTTCAAATATTCATTGATCTATTTCTTCATTAAATATGTATTATGAACGTATTATTTGCCTCTTTAGTCTCTGGGGATAAGTTAGTGAAAATAGATCCTTTGCCCAAATGGAACTTAGATGCTGGGAGAATCAGTCTGGCAATAAACAAGTAAACTTAAATATACAACATTGTTCAGGATAAAGAGATAACATGTGATGAGAAGGACTATTTTGATAGAGAGTTTATGGAGGAGGTGGTCTCTAAGCAGAAGTAAATAATGTGAGGGAAGATCAATGCAAATTTCCAAAGGAAAACATTTCAGGCAGTGGAAAGAGGAAAGAACACAGAGAAAGGTTGTTGTGCTTGAAGTACTTTAAGCTGCTTTGAGCCATGGGAGCCATGGATACGATATGTGATTAGGGAGTAAGGCAGGGGCTAGATGGTATCCAGCCATCTAGAGTATGGTGGAATTTAGATTTCATTCTATGATAGGAAGCAATAAGAAGTAGTAAGCATAAAAGTGATATAAAGTAACTCATTTGAAAAATACACATCTGTAAATTATTTTGTGGAAAGTGGCCTGTAGTAGTCAGCACTGGAAACCAGTATACCATTTAAGATGATGCTGCCAGCAACCATGTAGCAACTAGAGATTGCGGCATTCCTTTACTACTCTTTCTGACATAAACTGGTTTGCATTGTTAATAGTTTCTATGCCCTTGTAGAAGGCATTACATATTTTTGAAAGTGTCATCTCATTTGAAGTTAATAGGAGAGACATTACTGTTTCGTTTTACAAGTTAAGAAGCCAAGATATAAATATAAGTGCCCTATTCAAGGATAATTATGTGAGAACTGTGGCAAAGAATGACCTCTCACTTCCTAATCCTAAATATATCTTTAAGTATATCAAGTTATAGGGTGTCTACGATAACAAGCTTAAACTACTCTTAATCCAAACCTTATTCTTTTAAAATATTTAATTTAATACATTTATTGAATTATATTTAAAATGGTATCTGGATAGCACTACCTATACTGTGTATCTATATGTTTACCAAAACATTTATGAAAACAAGAACTTGTCAAAAACATATTAAAGAAAACTGAATTAGAGAGGTAATTAATTACAGAAATCAAAGTAGTATATTCTCTATCTACAACAGAATTTAATATTACAACTGGTGAATGAGGCTCCCCTCTAATTCTAATACCCTGTTCTCATCAGGTACCCTAACCTTACCCTGCTCTCCCTAACCCTTAAATTATCAATGTGCACATTACCTGAGGCAAACAAACAAACATTTGGAAAACACAAGCACCTGACTATTAACACAAGTTCTACCATTTCATTTTTTTTTCTTCTGCATAAAGTATGTACAGTTTTATTCTAACAGTATTAAAGATTATTATAATACATGCATGTGCAGTCACTCACATGCACACTTAAATCGTACTGAAACATGGAAAGTGAAAAGTACATTCCTTTCTCCCAGCCTGTGAAGCCATACAGTTCAGATGTAGAAACTGCTGATCTTTCCTTGTATATACGTCCAGAACATGTTCCATTTCTGTGTGTGCACTCTTCTTCTTCAAGAAAGTAAAATGACACCATATATACTGTTGTGGCTCCTACATTATTTATGACTATAGGTATATATCAAACTCTTTGTTTATGTGTGCCATGATGGTTTGCTGTGCCTGTTGACCTGTCCTCTAAGTTCCCTTCCCTCACCTATCACTGCTCAACAGGCCCTGGTGTGTGCTATTCCTATCTCTGTGTTCATGTGTTCTCAATACTCAACTCCCTCTTACGAGTGAGAACATGCAGTGTTTGGTTTTGCTGCTCCTGCGTTAGTTTGCTGAGGATGATGGCTTCCAGCTACATCCATGTCCCTGAAAAGGACATAATCTCTTTCCTTTTTATGGCTACATAGTATTTCATGGTGTATATGTACCATATTTTCTTTATCCAGTCTATCATTGATGGGCATTTGGGTTGATTTTGCTATTGTAAATAGTGCTGCAATAAACATATGTGTGCATGTGTCTTTTATAGTAGAATGATTTATATTCCTTTGGGTACATACCCAATAACAGAATTGCTGGGTCAAATGGTGTTTCTGGTTCTAGATCCTTGAGGAATCGCTATACAGTCTTCCACAATGGTTGAACTAATTTACATTCCCACCAACAGTGTAAAAGCATTTCTATTTCTCCAGTCTGCCCAGAGTCTATTGTCCTGACTTTTTAATAATCACTATTCTAACTTGTGTGAGATGGTATATCATTGTGGTTTGATTTGCAGTTATCTGATGATCAGTGATGCTGATCTTTTTTTCATGTTTGTTGGCTGTGTAAATGTCTTCTTTTGAGAAGTGTCTGTTCATATCCTCTGCCCACCAAACTCTTTTTAACATTTTGGTATTCCATTGTCTTTTATGATTTAAATTTTCATATAACCTTTTTCATATGAGTAAATATCCAGTTTGTGTTGAAATTTTAATTGTTAAAAATGTTACAAAGAACATTGTCAAACCTAAGTATTAGTATTTTATTGGGTGTACCCGAGGGAAAAAACTTTTTAATATGTTAATTAATTGGGCAAATTATCTTTCTATTTTATATATTTCTAGACTCTAGAAAATTATTATCCCTTTCCAAAATATTATACTTCCAAAAAGAAAGTGCAGTAGTTTCTAATTTACCTGATTGATGTGTAAAAGACATTTAAAAAAAAGAATAGATGGTAAATCTAAGGGGGACATCATGCAAACATAAATCGTCAAAAGTTTAAATTGGTAATGTATCACAAGTTCAAATGGCGTCACACATATTGCTCTTATTTTCATATTTTAAATGTCTTTCCATATGTTTGGTAATGATCTTAATTGTTTTTCCTGAAATAGTTTATCAGACACATTGTGCAGTTTTCTATTAGGTTTGTTTGCCTTTTGTGCCGTGATTTGTGAGTTATCTTTTTATATTTATAAAGTACAGATTTGTTCTATGGTCCATGCTGCTTTAGACTATATTGTGAGGAAGGCAAAGAACTATCTTTTCCTTCCATTTATCTCTATTAATCCATTCAGAGATTAAAATATCTAATAAAATTAGGAAGACAACTTAAATGACACTTCATTTTAGAGTAAAAGATTTTCACAAATTAATTTCCCCTGGTAGGAGCAAGATCAGAAAAAAACACTTGTAATGTTCTGAACAATGCCGAAGTTTTTTATTTGAACAAAACTTTAGGAAAAACAAGCAACGTGGTAGAGTCTTGTCTATCAGGATTATACTTGATCAATATCCTCTGGGCCTAGAAATTTGTCTAAGAGCTCTGCACCTCAAGCTGCTTCCAGGCTGCAAAGCTGCATGGAGAATTCCAAAATAATCAAGAAAATGATTATAAAACATACATAAAACTGCACATAAATACTGTATTTGTATACATCTTTCCTCATTCTAGAGAGAACAAAGAGAAGACAACTTCAATTCTATTGAAAGAAAAAAAAACAAGAAATCCTTAGACTGATCTTTCAGAAAATTATTCATTAAAATCAGTTTTAAGAAAAACAAAACTGACATCCTTAATAACATAAAAGAATGTACTCTCTATGAAACAACAGGTAAAAGCTATTCTTTTTTTGTTCAGAAAATCATGCATAAGTTCCCATAACATATCCAAAACTGTTTGATGGGCATCTGACTACAAAAGTGAACAAAGGCAGACAGGAGCCTCCGGCTTTCATGGAGTTTACAAAGCGGTTTACATAGAAAGAGTAACAATGGCTAAATCTTACTGAATGAAATTACTTACTAAATTAAAAATCTATCTAGTAGGTGGTACTATGAGTATATGTGTATAACAGATGAAATGCTTTCCTCAAAAAGTAACAATTGAGTTATGAAGACTTATAAAGATAATATGGGAATTAACTAGATAAAATTTGAGAAGAAAATCATTTTGAGTAAGTATATTAGTTAAATATTTGCAAAAAGTGTTTAAAGAACTAAAGGAAGGCTGGTGAAATGAGCAGACACAATTGAGGGTAGTGTAGGGGTAGTTAAGGCCAGATTTTACCAGACATTAAAGAATATAATAATTTAAATTTTTCTCCATAGCAAAAAGAAGCCACTTAACTCAAGAACAGGAATGACATGAGAGACTTATTTTTAAAAATGACCACTCTACAGTAAGAAGAACAGATGAGAGAAGGATGGATGGATGATGGACTACAGTTGAAGCAGAGGTACTCTGACAGAAACTCAAAAGATTGTGGTAGCTTGCATAAGGATGCAGTGATACTAAGGAGAAACAGAAAGAGTAAGGCATATTTAGGATGTCAAATTAATCAAATTAAAATAAAGTATCTGACATGAATCTGATGCCACCGATTTGTATAAATAGATGGATATTGGTAGCATTTACACAGATAGAAAGTGTAGAAAAAAAATTGGGCATGTAAATTTTATTTCAGTAGGGGAAATCTTTAGTCTGTTATAGAACACAATGAGTCTGAGCTATCTTTAAGACACTTAAGTGCAAATGTGATATGGTCATTTAGATACCTCCTTCTAGAGCTCAGAGGAAATGTCTAGGCTAGAAGTATAAATTTACATATCATCAGCATATAGGGGATCATTAAAACTCTGAAATACGTAAGATCATCTAGGGAAAGATACTGAAGAAGAAGGGAAGAGTAAAGAATATGAGAATAAGGATTTAGAAAGCCCCAAATGTAATGACTGAATAAAGATAGTAAAAGAGAGAAAAAAAGTGTTTGCCAAAATGGTAAGAAAAGTCTATAAGGGACTACAAAATACAAAGGAAGCATTTTCAAAAGTAGCAATTTATTAACAAAGTTGAATGCTCCTGAAAAGAGAAGAAATTTATGGACTAAAAAATGGGCTTTGAATTTCACAACACGAGAGTTGTTGAATAAATTTACAAGAGTTATTTGGGAAAATGATACAGATGTAAACCCAGTTAGAGTGAGTGGAGCAGTAAACATGCTATGAGAGTGAGGGAACAGAAAGAATGAAATTAGAAATACAACGATTGGAAAGAAAATGAGAGATAGATAGACTAATTAAGGGTTTAGAGAGAAGTTGTGTACATGGATGAATTTGTACTGAATTATTTTTACTTTTGTAAGTCAATAATGGAGATTTTATATTTTGTAAAAACAATGGTAAGATCCAGTTGACAAAGGACAAATGTTAAATAAGCAGATAAGAGAGAGAAAGACAGTAGTATAAGCTTTCTGAAAAGGCAGGTTAGAATGGAATTCAAAGCACATACGGTTAGGTTGGAGGAATCATGGGTTATTCTGTTATAGTAAAAGGAAGGTAGGGTAGAGAAAGTGCAGATACAGATAGATGGGGTCCAGTTAAGTGAATATTTTAGAGATCAATGGGATAAAAATGACTTGTGGAGTATTTGAAACTAGTTTTACAAATAGGACTCTGTGGTTATATAGATATATCATGAAATGCTTCTTTTAGTGATTTTAATACTGTCAGAGTACAACAAACTTCAAACAGTGAGTTTGTTACTCAGAGGTGGGTAACTGAAGTGAAGCTAGAGTGATTAGTTTGGTGCAGGAGCATCAGTCAAGGAATTGAGAAGCCCTTACATTGGCTAGGTTGTTCACATAGATAATGAAATAACCAATTGTGGTGCAGAGGAAGACAAAAGCAATTGCAAGGACTAAAAGTAACAAATAAAAAGAGTAGATGGGAGAGCCAGAAAGAGAGGCTCGAAAGGAACATGGTTTACAAAGGGGTGAATGAACAACAGACTGGAAGCAACAAAGGGAAACAAAGAGACACTACCCCTAACTTCTATGTCTAAAAAATATAATATGTGAGGGAGTAAGTGCTAATCTTGAGAGTAGATTCTAGATCATCGTAAGCCAAGAAAGTGAATGGTTATTCATGGTAGAGGATGAGAATAAAGGGGGTTTGATGATTATGGAGTACCTGTATCAGAAGGCACTGAAATGTCTGGGGGTTTGCAGAAGAAAGGGTTACCTATGTTAGCAGTAAGGGAAACAGTACAATGTGGGGAATGATTACCTGGAATAGGCTACATGACTCTCTCTCTCTCTCTCTCTCTCTCTCTCTCTCTCTCTCTCTCTCTCTCTCTGTGTGTGTGTGTGTGTGTGTGTGTGTGTTGCTTATTTGTGTGTGCTGATTGTTGGAAACTTGGATAAAACACAGGGTGAATTTTGTCTCATACAAAAGGATGATATTGAACCTAAAAGCAAATGAAAGTAGCTCTCTTCTTTGGCAGGGGTTACAGTAGACCCAGAAACTGCCAACTATATAGAAACAGCAATGTAAGAGAAAAAAATATATATAAATAGAAACAAAGTTAATAGACTGACTGAAAACAAGGCTGGGAAATATCAGAAGGTAGGGGCGGTAACTAGAGAGTTATGGAAGAGAGATTAAAACATTCACAAATTAAGACATAAGAAACTTTGTTTTAATCTAGTAAAATACGCCCAAATTAAAGCCAGTACAATTTATTTATTTAGTTATACATTGTTTAAATGTTGAAAAATACATCCGAGTTCAAAAAAGTGTGAAGAAGACTTTCACCTATTTGTAATAGCAACCCTAAGAGGCAATCTAAGAGCTCAGTGCTGTTTAAAACATAGCACAGAAAGTTGTAAATCCCAAATGATTTCAACTGAAGTAGTAATTAGCTGTATGAATTTTATCTATTAACACAGGGGGGAAACATATCAAAATCTTAACAAAGACATTTAAATTATCTGAAATGATGATTTTTACATGATTTACATATTGATGTATTTTGTCAAAATCCTACAATTGGCTTTTAAAATACAAAATATATTATATATTCATGAGTATGTGTGTGTGTATGCATAGAAAGATATTTTATACAGTGTTGTATAATATACAAATGATCAAAATCTTCATTCTAACAAGATGGTATGCTATTCAATGCCAACATAAGCAATTTAAAGAGATAAAAAATGGTGCATAGGGTTGTTAACACCATCTCTGAACAGTGGGGCCACTGAGAAGATGTAGCAATACATATTGTATTAACTTTTGTTTCCTTTCTATGCAGAGGACAGTAGCAGTCAAAGTCATTCATTAGTGCTCCTGTTTTTTTGTTTTGTTTTGTTTTGAGATGGGGCTTGCTAAGCTGGCTTGGCTGGTCTCAAAGTCTTGGCCTCAAGGCCTCCTTCCATCTCAGTCTTCGAAAGTGTTGAGATCACAGGCATGAACCACCATGCTCTGCCCATTAGAACTCCTTAACAAAGCTGTCATGGTCTGTCCACATGGGCTGTGGTGATTCCTAATTAAGCAGGTCACTCAAGGTTTGACTAAATAACAAGATGGTTTATTTTTAATGTTTACTTCCAAAAGCACATCAAAAAGCTTATCCATCACAGTCAAATTGGCTTCATCCCTGGGATGCAAGGCTGGTTCAACATACGCAAATCTGTAAATGTAATCCATCACATAAATAGAACCAAAGATAGAAACCACGTGATTATCTCAATAGATGCAGAGAAGACCTTTTACAAAATTCAACAGCCTTTTATGCTAAAAAAAACTCAACAAACTAGCTATTGATGGAATGTATCTCAAAATAATAAGAATAATTTATGACAAACCCACAGACAATTTCTTACTGAATGGGCAAAAACTAGAAGCATTCCTTTTGAAAACTGGCACAAGACAAGGATGCCCTCTTTCACTACTCCTATGAAACATAATATTGGAATTTCTCGCCAGGGCAATCTGGCAAGCCAAAGAAATAAAGGATATTCAATCAGGAAAAGATGAAGTGAAACTGTCTCTATTTGCAGACAACATGATCGCATATTTAGAGACCCCATCATCTCAGTCCAAAAATCTCCTTAAGATGATTAGCAACTTCATTAAATTCTCAGGATACAAAATCAATGTGCAAAAATCACAAGCATTCCTATACACCAATAATAGACAGACAGAGAGCCAAATCATGACAAACAGAGAACTCCTATTCACAATTGCTACAAAGAGAATAAAATACCTAGGAATACAACTAACAGGGGATGTGAAGGACCTCTTCAAGGAACTACAAACCACTACTCAAGGAAATAAGAGAAGACACAGTTAGAAAAAGATTCCATGCTCATGGCTAGAAAGAATTAGTACCGTGAAAATGGACATACTGCCCAAAGTAATTTATAGATTCAATACTATTTCCCATCAAAAAAATTTTAAAAGGAGAAAAAAAGTAACTGTAACAGGCACCAGCCCAAGTAAATTAATACTTAGACTTGGAAAAATGTCCACAAATTCTAAGTGATTAAAGCAAGTTACAAATGTCTATGTATGTCTATATGTGGAAATACATACATGTATATACATATTCATAGATTTACACACACATACATCCATTGCATATATGCATATACATTATATATTTGCACATATGTATATCTATATATACACATACAATACACAGGCATATGCATACACATGCATTTGCATTAGTGTGTGTGTGCATGTATGTGTGTACATATATGTTTCTATATACCTAAAAATATTAGGAAAGTATGTGTAAACCTATATACAATTGTTATTTCTGTGCAGGGAATTTGGCACTAGAAATCAACTTTATTTTCTTTCTTATATATAATTTAATGTTTAATTGGAATTTTCCAATATGGAAACATAACACAGATGATATGAAGTTCAATGCAAGGTGTGAGGATGCAACTATTCAAAGCAATTTTCAGTCTGGGGTCATTTTTGAAAGATCAGTGGAGAGATTCCGTATGTAAGGAACTACTGAAAACCAGCAGCATCCTCTGGAAACTTAAAATTCAGGAATTCCAGTAGGGAGACTCTAAAGGACCCAGGAAAGTGCTCATGAGAATGCTCTGCTTTCAACACCAGCCAAGTCTGGAGTACAAAACTAGCTTGGGAATAAGAAGCACATGACATAAGGAAGAACTTCTTTATTCTGTGACTTCTTCTCCCTCATAATTTTGGAGAGCTGAGTTCAGAATGTAAGAGGTGATTAAATAAGTGACCAGAGAAGGCAGATTTTTTTCAGAGGAAAGGGGAAATTTTATCCTACTGAGCAGCTTGAAATGAAAGTGAGAGACAAAAGTAAGTTGTGTCGTGATTACATTTAAATTTACACACACACAAGCACACAGTTGTTCAATGAACCATTTATATTTACTTGTATGTTTTTCAAAAATACCTTGACTATGAGCATGCATTGCTTGTAAATAAGAGGTACATCAAAATTAGTGAACAATTACAGAGCAGATACTCCATATTAGGCAATACTGTTTTATGCAAATCAAAGAGTTTACAGCTCAAATTCTGTGTCTAATTCTACAACAGTTTCTTTAAATATGGCAAGGTCTATTAAAATATTCACATGTACAGTATGTATCAAAGCATGATGTTTTGCTCAACAACAGACTAGATATGCAATAGTGGTCTCATAAGATTATAATATCATTTGTATTTTATTATACTGTAAGGTCTGGGATACATGTGCAGAATGTGCAGGTATACATGTGCCATGGTGGTTTGCTGCACCTATCAACTTGTCATCTACATTTGGTATTTCTCCTAATGCTATCCCCCTGCTAGGCCTCCACCCCACTGACAGGCCCAGGTGTGTGATGTTCCCCTCCCTGTGTTCATGTTTAACTCTCACTTATAAGTGGAAACATGTAGTGTTTGGTTTCCTGTTCCTGTGTTAGTTTGCTGAGAATGATGGTTTCCAGCTTCATCCGTGTCCTTGCAAAGGATATGAACTCATCCTTTTTTTAATGGCTGCATCATTTTCCATGGTGTATATGTGCCACATTTTCTTTATCCAGTCTATCATTGATGGGCATTTGGGTGAGTTCCAAGTCTTTGCGATTGTAAATAGTGCTGCAGTGGGCATACATGTACATGTGTCTTTATAGTAGAATGATTAATAATCCTTTGAGTATATACCCAGTAATGGGATTGCTCAGACAAATGGTATTTCTGGTTCTAGATCTGTGAGGAATCGCCACACTGTCTTCCACAATGTTTGAACTAATTTACACTCCCACCAACAGTGTAAAAGCATTCCTATTCTCCAAATCCTCTCCAGCATCTGTTGTTTCCTGGCGTTTTGATGTCTGCCACTCTAACTGGCGTGAGATGTTATCTAATTGTGGTTTTGATTTGCATTTATCTAATGACCAGTGATGATGAACTTTTTTTCATAAATTTGTTAGCTGCATAAATGTCCTCTTTTGAGAAGTTTCTGTTCATATTTTAAGAGGCCAGCATCACCCTGATACCAAAACCTGGTAGAGACACAACATAAAAAGAAAATTTCATGCCAATATCCCTGATAAACATCTGTGTGAACATCCTCAATAAAATGCTGGCAAACGGAATCCAGCAGCACACCAAAAAGCTTATCCACCATGATCAAGTTGGCTTCATTTTTGGGATGCAAGCCTGGCTCAACATATGCAAATCAATAAACATAATCCATCACATAAACAGAACCAGTGACAAAAACCACATGATTGTCTCAATAGATGCAGAAAAGACCTTCAATAAAATTCAACACCCCTTCATGCTAAAAACTTTCAATAAGCTAAGTACTGATGAAACATATCTCAAAATAATAAGAGCTACTTATGACAAACACACTGCCAATATCATACTGAATGGGCAAAGCAGGAAGCATTCTCTTTGCAAACCAGCACAAGACAAAGATGCCCTCTCTCATCACCCCTATTCAACATAATACTGGAAGTTCTGGCCAGGGCAATCAAGCAAGATAAAGAAATAAAGGGTATTCTCATAGGAAGAGAGGAAGTCATATTGTCTCTGTTTGCAGATTACATGATTGTGTATTTAGAGAACCCCATCGTCTCAGCCTGAAATCCCCTCAAGCTGATAAGCAACTTTAGCAAAGTCTCAGGATACAAAATCAGTGTGTAACAATCATAATCATTCCTACACACTAATAATAGGCAAACAGCCAAATAATCAGTGAACTCCCATTCACAATTGCTACAAAGAGAATAAAATATCTAGGAATACAACTTACAGGGGATGTGAAAGACCTCTTCAAGGAGAGCTACAAACCACTGTTCAAAGAAATAAGAGAAGAAAAAAAAAACTTCCATGCTCATGGATAGGAAAGATCAATATCGTGAAAATGACCATACTGCCCAAAGTAATTTATAGATTCAATGTTGTCCCCATCAAGCTACTGTTGACTTTCTTCATAGAATTAGAAAAAACTACTTTAAGTTTATATGGAACCCAAAGTAGAGCCCGTATAGCCAAGACAATCCTAAGCAAAAAGAATAAAGCTGGAGGCATCACACTACCTGATTTCAAACCATAATATCATATTTTTAGTTCACCATTTCTATGTTCAGATGTCTTTAGATACACAAATAGTATTATGTTACAATTGCCTACAATATTCTGTACAATAACATGCTGGACATATCTGTAGCCTAGAAACAATATGCTATGCAATATAGGCTGAGTGTGTAGTTGGCTGTACAATTTAGGTTTGTGGAAATACACGCTATGAAGTTAAAATAATGATGAGATTTCCTAACATTGAATTTTAGAAACATATCTCTGTCATTAAGCAATGCATGCTTCTGTGTGTATGTGTGTGAGTGTGTGTGTGTGTGTATGCACTCACGTGTGTGTGGTGGGGGGTAAGAAAAATGGAATAATAACATTATTTAAGCTAACTCTTGCCTTGAAAGGTTGAAAGCATCATAGAAGAACTATTTGAACTGGGTATTAACAAATTATCCACTAACTCCAACTGCTAGATAAAGGCATTTTAAGATACACTATCATCTATATAAAAGTACAAGAAATACCACTGTAAGTTATGGAAATAATAACCATATTAATGTAGTTGGCATAAAAAAAGATGGGTGGGCAAGGAAACTGGTGGGTATGATGCTAGCCTACTTGGTTGAGAGAATATTGTGGAGTCATTCAATGTCATGCTAAAGGATGTGGATATTATTGTATTAATAATGTGGAAGTCAACAATCATTTTAACTTGAAATCATAAAATTAGATTAATATGACTTTTGGGTTTCTCTTCAATGCATTTATTATGCTTTTTAATTTACCTTTTCCTCAAATTCCCATAACACTCACAAAATTACATAATAATTATCAAGTATCTGTCTCTTCCAGTGAACTGTGAAATTCCTGGTGTCAGAGGTTATCTATCTTCCCTAAAACAAAAACAGCAGGTTTTGGAGGATTGACAAAAATAGCAAACTAAGGTTTCAACATTCTTGGAAATAGAAGTGGAACTATAACAAGAAAAACATTAAAATTTGGGGATTTTTTGGAGAGTAGTAATTATAAAATTGATATTGATATTAAAAATTAAGTAAAATTTCTCAGAATATGAAAGGCAATTTGACCAAAGATGAAACTTTGCTTTCTATACATTATGTTAAATGTCAATAAGAAACTATATTTCAATTTGTTTTTTTAAAGAGCTTAATCATGCCATTTCCTTGTTATATGTTGTCAAATATTTTCTTCTATCATTCAGTCATTCCCAGTTTGGAAAAGTTAGTTACGCTAGTATATTATAAGTTTTGCCAATTTGATAGATAGGCCTATGTCATTTCAGCCTCAGCCTGAAGTAATACATGACAAATATGTCTACCTGGATTAGGTGTTTGAGTGTAAAGATGAGCCACTTATGCAGGGTTTTGAGGGTGTTTTTTTTTTTTCCCCCTTGATTCAATATGTTTGCAGCATATGTTTAAAAAACATAAGCTTTTGGTTAAAATTGGTCATACAGTTAGAAACATCTGGCACCACTCAGACAATTTGACCCACTTAAGGATATTTTTCTGTCTCTGTAGCTAAAGTTAGAAGATGCCAGTCCCTGTGACTATAAGGAAGGGAATGAACACACAGACCGAAGCTGCTTTTGGATGAATTGATTTATTTATCTTCTCCAAAGATAAGAGATGAAAATCAGTCAGCTGAGATAGGATTCAGTGGAACCATCTACAGCACTTACTAGATGAAGCAAGAGAGTGCCAGCTGCCTAGAGTAGGTATTGATAGAGCTAATTAGCATGACCAGAAGAGACCACACTGTTCTCGCTAGCATTTCCAAAGGTAATATAGAATCTGGTTTGTTGTAATATGCAATCATAATCTTTTAAAATTATTAAACATTCTTATTTATTGTCATATTCTTTGTATTACGCTCCTTTAGTTATTTCTTCTTTACAGTTCTTATTTGTCCCCTTGATTTGTGACTGTAGCAACAAAAGTGTTTATTTCTATCTCTGATGCAGAGAAAAAGTGTTTATTTTCAAACTAATCTACTTTTTAAATGGGCTTGTTAGTATGATCTTATAATTATTCACAGCCAGAGAAGGTTGTGATGTTTCTACAGTTCAAAATAAGTCATAATTACATCTAGGAAAATGTAATCCTATTTAGTTTTTATAAATGCTTTAATCTCATTCTAATATTAATTATTCTACCTTTACTCACAGCATAAAACAGAAAAACTCTTATACCCTACAGTGTAAAAATACTATTAAAAATAAAATAGATAAAATAAACAGCATTTTATTTTATCATCAAGCATTTGGATCAAAAGATTTTTAAAGTTACTCGGTATTGTTTCATGGAAATGGATGTTGTGTCCTAATCAGAAATTTAAAGTATTTTCTTAAATAGCTTGAGAAATCGTTTTACATTCAAATTTAAGATTTAGAGTTATTTATTTTCACTTATTTGAGCAAAATTTCTCAAATTCCCACCAGATTGATGAAATAAATTAGAATTTTAAAAAGTCATGCTTTATTAGCCAGGTGTTCTGGTGAGAACCTGTAATCCCAGCTACTGGAGAGGCTGAAGCAGGACAATCTCTTGAACCCAAGAGCCGGAGGTTGCAGTGAGCCATGATCATGCCACTGCATTCCAGCCTGCTCCAGCTTGGGGAAAGAGTGAGACTCCATCTCAAAAAAATATATAAATGAATAAAAACATTTAAAAATCATGCTTTATTGTTACCCCAGAACTAGAGTAAGACTGTATACAAGATTGGAGTGAAATTTCTTATCCGCAACTGGAATAGGTCTTGTTTTATTCAAAGTTTGATTTCTAGAAGATAAAAAGTCTTTGGATAGGAAGAAGAAAAAAATACCTGTACAAGAGAGTTTTCTATTGAGATATTTGCTTATTAGTACTTAGAAATAAAAAGAATAATGTTAGAAAATAGGTGAATGTAAAAAAATTCCCTTTATTTTTCTGATTTTCATTATTGCTTAGCCAACCACAGTTTAGAAATTATCATTTATCTGTCTTTGGAATTATATTTCCATGCAGTGACAGATAATTGAACAAAGATGTTAATAAGTGTTGGTTTTTATGTTGCAACATTTTCCGCTTGTTTGTTCACTTTTCCAAGTGAAGAAAAGGTAAAGATTAGGGGCAAATGGTGATAGAACTGTTGTCATACTAACATTTTGACACATGTTCTGAGAGGCCGTTGCAGTGACCGGCCCATGTTGGAAGAATGGAGACGGCTCAAAGCCACTTCTCCCTTTTATCTCTTGACTGATTTTGTGGGTCTTTTCTAGATGATAGGAATAAAGTAGGGGGAAGCATTAAAAGCAGACATGACATTTTCTCTTGTACTGTTGACATTTTAAAAGATATATCTAAATGCTTCCTTAGTCAGAAAACGCTATTCTAAAATTAAAGCACAAAATGCCACGAAGTGACTACACAAAGAGTACAGGGTCTGCTTTTCTTACACCAAATATCATTGAATATGGGTAAAACTTGCTGCATGTTTAGATTTTTACACTTTCCATAAAACCATCTCCTTAAGAAAAGATGGGTTGTCCATAGTGAAATGCCTGCATAAGTGTTTTGACTATTTTGAAATTATTGGTATCAAGCATGATTTCCATTAATTTATGTTGACTGCTTTTACCTCCCAGGAATTGTGCTAATTGAGGATACTTAATATATAACACTAATTGCTCTCCTCATAAAGCTGATTTTTGGGGAAAGAAAGAAAATAGTAAATAATTTTATTAAAATGAGATAGGCATTAATAGACTAGTTATTGGGTGATTTCTTAGGGAAGATTATTGCACATCTTCATTTACTTTATTACGCCGTCATTGTTTTAATTAGCATAGAAGGCAGTATTCTAATATGCACTATCCCAGAATTCCCAGGCCCTGCCGGGCACTCTTTTTCTCAGTTTTTCAATCAGATGATAATTTAGGTACTGCTTGAAGGAATTTTGAAGATAAAAGTAATGTCCCAAAACAGTTGACTTTAAGACAGGGAAATTATCTGGGTAGGACTGACCTAATTACATGAGCTCTTTAAAAGCAGGGAGTTTTCTCTGTCTGGTCACAGAGGAGGATGTCAAAGAACAGTGCTCTGGTTGTTAGGAATTGCCTATAGCCACAAATGGAAGTTGGCCTCTAGGAGTTGAGAGTTGTCCCTTGTTTATAGCTACTGAGAATATGAAAACCCACCTAAAATCACAAGGTAATCATTAATCTACTAATAATCACAAAGAATTGGTTATTCTATCAATAACCAACAAGGTTGCTAGAGGACTTCATGTCCCAGATGACAACTGCAGCCTCAGCCAGCACCTTGATGAAAGCCTGATGGTACCCTGAAGCCACACCTTGCCTAGATTTATAACCTACAAAAACTTTGAGATAACAAATTCGCACTGCTTTCAATGCTTTTTTTTTCTTTACAATCTGTTACTCAACAATAGAAAATGAATATGTTAAGTTTTAAGAAATAATACTGAAAATATATAGCTAGCATCAATTCTGATTTTCTTGAGGTAAAAGAGTAACTCATCCATAAAAGAGAAACTAGTTGAAATTTTGCATTATTAGCATAAACAATAAAATTTACAGGACTTATGAAGTATCAGTAACCTAAAAATATCTTTGTATATATCATTAAAATATTGCATATAGCATATTAAAATGCCAAGAGATAAAATACATCTATTTCTTTTTAAAACCATCCAAAGTGATTCTGTTTTCCAAACTACACAAAGTTTAAATAATGGTGTGGACTCAATGTCTTTTCTTTCTACCACATACCCTTATCATCAACTTTCTAGTTCTCTTTAAATAAAAAATTATGTGGCCTAATTGAGCACCAAATAGGTGTGTCAGCCTGTAGGCAGTGGAGTATAAGTGAAGAGGTCATGATTTTTCATGTTAGAAATGTTGAAATTATACAAATTAAATTAATATGTGCTCCAATTTTCTTATACTTCAAAAAATCTGCTAGAACTATTTCTCAATTTGTGTTTAATACCTAAAGTTCTGCTTGTTAATGAACATGAGATTACTCAGTAGATGGGATGAAAACACACTGGCTAAACCATAACATGAATTAGATTTAAAATGTAAACTTCATTAAGAAAACAACGCCACACAAAAAAAGTAGTATTGTGGACCCCTCTTTTTTGAATCTCACACTCATTTCTGTCTCTTCATTCTTACTTTTACAACCCTAATCAATAATTTATCAACTCATAACTGCATTACTGCAGGCTCTGATGTCATCTCTCTACCTCAGTTCCCATCAAGTATATTCTGTCCTAGCCTAGGCTCTAAATGTCCACGAACTTCTGAATTTTAATAGCAATTTTTTGTGAAAATGCCTATAGTTATTTTGAGAAATGTTTCTGAGCTTTCCAAAAACTCCCCAAATCTGAAATGAGTGATTTAATATGAGATTAAGCACTGGGCTGGCGCAGCGGCTCACATCTGTAATACCAGAACTTTGGGAGACCGAGGCTGGCCGATCACCTGAAGTCAGGAGTTTGAGACCAGCCTTGCCAACATGGTGAAACACTGTCTCTACTAAAAATACAAAAAGTTAGCTGGGCATGGCTGTGTGCCTCTGTATTCCCAGCGACTGGGGAGGCTGAGGCAGGAGAATCGCTTGAACCTGAGAGGCAGAGGTTGCAGTGAATTGAGACTGTGCCGCTGTACTCCAGCCTGGGTGACAGAGCAAGACTCCATCTAAAAAAAAATAATAATAATAAGAGAGAGTGAAAAGAAGATTAATTACAAATTCTTATGTTTTAAAATATGTTATTCATCATTCAATTTATCTGATCTAAAACATTAGCAATTCTTCATTACTAACATATTAAAGGTGTTGATTTGGCCTTCTTTATAACTTTCCTAGGGCTGATCACAACCTATATATTCTCAAGTCTCCTTTCCCATCAGGTGGAACCATGCATGGGCTCACATCTAGTGCCCATCCCAGTGGAACCTGCTTTGAAATATTTAGTGTATTTATTTGAAGCTATAATTCAATACATGTTTATTGATTGGTTTTATGTGCCAGACATTGCACAGTAGCCTATTGTTCTTCATCTCTCTTCAGTTTGTCTCTCCATATCTACTGTGTGTCTAAAGCTAAGATCTGTCTTAAGAATCACAGCCATCCCATCCAGAATACTACTCTCCTCTTTACCTATTTAATATAGCACATTATTGAGTTCAATTCACAGTTACTTTATTGATACCTGTTCTATCATTATATAGCAAGAGTAACTTCTAGAGCACTTAACCCTCCCTTGTACTGTTCGTTGTTGTATTGAGTATGTATATGTTCTGTCATAATGACACATATACTAACTTGAACTCAGATCATGCATATCTAGCACAGTTTCATACTTATAAAAGGTACTTGGGATTTATAGATTTACCTGAAAATAGTAAAATAAGTATTGCTTCTATTTAATCATTGCATTTGTTTAGACATAGTTTCTGTTCAAAAAATAAACTATCAGGGTACATTGTACTGTTTTCCTTTTCTTCTTTCCTTCACCACGCAGATATCATTAATGTCAGTTTCTCCTATCTTGGTACATCAAAATAATCAACAGGAAGCTTTTCTGGCTAAAATATATAATAATACCCCATGAAATATAGAGACAGTATTGAGTGGTGATTAAGTGTACAAACTTTGTTTAGACAGCCTAGGTTTAAAGTCTATCTTTTCTACTTTCTAAATGTTTGAGCTCTGAAAATTTCTTATCAAGTCTGTAGTGACTTAGTTTGTTAACCTATAAATTTAAAAGTTTCCTGTATAAATTAAAGTTAGTGTTTGTAACGTGGATTCCATAAACAGTAACTCTTTATTTATCATTCTACATATGGATATAGAATGGCTTGAATGAGTTCAGTTTTGTCTGTTGGTAAAGAGCCTACTCTCAGACAACACTTACATTAAAGAACATTTTCTGCAACAGGAATAGATGTTCTGATTGTTTTCCAAAGCCAGGAAGCTGAGAATTCTGAAGATAACTTTCATTATTATGACCATTAAGTGTTCTCATTTTAGTTATTATTATACTACATATGAAATATATTGCATGATTCCTCATAATTCCTCTTCACTTACCAGTTATCTTTATTAGTTTTGGAGTATATTCAAGATTGCAGCCAACTTGGCTTAAGTTTGAAGGAGATCCTGCAAACTGAATAGATTATACTTGATTTACTTTAATGAAATCCTTCTGACAGATTACACTTCTACTAGTCTTACCCACAATTATTTTTCTAGGCTCTGTTTTCACTGAAACGTGTAAAATCTATACTTCATAAGAAGTAAGTATAACAGCTATCTGAAATGATTATGCAATTTATTTTGTAAAATTAATACTTATCTCTATAGCAACATCAAGAACTTATTTATTATTAAATATTCATGTACAAACTCTACAAAAAATAATATTATTTTGAAAAATAATGGTCTTGACATATTCCTTTGAGGTTAAATATTACTTCTAAACAAATATTAATACAACATATTATTTGTTGTGATTCAGAAATATCTAATAATTTTAACGTGTGAACCCACAATATTTATTTGTGTTGGTGTATTGAAAATGTTTTGCATTAAGAAGGCAAAATAGAAATTTTTAAAAATTAAAAATTACCTATTTTGAAATAGTCTTTTGATTAACATAACTTGTATTAGCATTTAAATATTCTAATGGTGTTTTGATGTTAGCTGTTTTAGATGGTCTTCAAAGTGAAAATATGTTCAAGGAGTATAAACTATGTGTTTAATGTAACATATATAGTATGTGGTACTATTCAGACCTCAGCAGATTTAACATGAGGTCTTTCCATTACTTCATGGTAAATATTAGATAGATTACTCTGTGGTTGGAAAATCATATTCATTTATGTTTCATCACATTGAATAAATTATTATCTAACATGTACTATGTAGACACAACAGTAAAGTACTTGTGTATGCAGAGTACGGGCTCATAGAAATACTTAGAGTGGTAACTCATTATCTCAACTAAACGAGACATTTCTTCTAATCACTTTTTGAAAGCCAAAGTTAGCTATTGGATTTTAATTCGAACCTATCAACTTATAAGACATAAACATGTGTATATACAGATTTGTAATGTAATTATAAGGAGTTGATTGAGACTTTATTTTTTATAAAAGTTATTAAGACTTCAAAAGTAATATTGCTTGATTGGTCCTTTCTGTATACCAGTGTGATTTGTTTGACCTCATTTAATACAATCTCACTTGCATATGACTCTTTCTTGACATGAGTATTTAAAAGAGTATTTCAATCAAAATGCTGAAATTATATCAAATTTAGACACATTTCTTTTTTACAAATTTTGACACATTTCCTTTTTTCAAATTTCAACTAGACCCTCTTTGTTTGGCCTCCATTTCTGCTGATACTCTACCCTTTGCCAGTGTTTGAAGTTACCTTAACTGTAACTTGAATGATACTGATGCATACCTAATAATTATCGCTTCATGGTTGATTAGTCTCGTATGTACATCCAATTCTCACAAGAGAGTTTGGGATACAGTAAATGTTGAGAAAGCTAATTGTTAACCAACAAAAATTATAGGACTTTCAATTCAACAAAATTCAATGCTTAAGAGGTTTATGAATCAAAATCAGTGGTTTTTGACATTTTTTAAAGTTTGCTGTTCCCTGAAAAAAAAAAGTTATAAAAAGCCTATCAACGCTAATGGCAAAGTCAGGCTATCTAAAACATAGCTATTTTTCCAGTGAATATCTCCTGTTAAAAACATATCCTTAAAGTCACTGCTTCAAGACCTGATGTCAGTGAAAAACATTTTGTCTACTGATTTGCCAAAAGAAATAAAATACATACCACTATTGTTTTGAAATTGTTAAAGTAAAAGAGAAGTCAAACAGAGAAAATACAGGACCAGAGGTATTAAATATGGGGAGTGAGATATAAAGAATTAGAGATTTGTCATTAACTACCAAAGTTATTATTTCTACTAAGTGCAACTTGCTAGGAATATTGTCTATTTTAAAAGAAGTGATTTTGATGTTTTAATTATGTCATTGAGCAGCAAGTGAGAAACTGTGTTGAAAGAGAACACTATATAAAATACCTAAGCAAAAACAAAGTATAGCAGTTTTTCTCAGGATTTCTTAATGACTTCAAATTTTTGTTTAGGATTAAAGACAAAAATATACAGTTAGTTTACAAAAGGAGAAGGCAGGGGTCACTTAATGTTGCCTGAATGTAATTGGCTCTAAATGACAAGATAACTCTATTAAGAGACTGGAAGACATAGACTGCACTAAAACTGGCTTTCTTACCATACCCTTATATATTAGGAGAAAGACTGTATTATATGCCAATACTTTATCAGGGTTTTAAAATATGTTTACATATTGATTCAGGTAGCTTTCAACAGAAATACAGGTATGATTGGCATCTTAAAACCTTATACTAATAAGAGAAAATGGTCTTCTGTTCTGATTTCCAGCATGGAGGTGGGAGGAAATGAATGCTATTGAGGCAGGTTGCAAAGGCAAGAGTCAAACCTGAGTTGTAATGAAATTTACTATGCAACTTGGCAATGAGGGAAAGAAGTGAAAGCAGCTGAGAGTTCAAGCATTCCTTTATTCATATTTCTCTTTCCTTTGCTCCCCTGGGAAGGGTTAGGAGCAGCATTGGTTTTGAATTCAAAAAAAGTGACAAGAATTACGGACCTCTTTTCCATATATTTTTTGTTCATTTGTAAGAAATTCGTAATAGTGGTAACCGCCTAAAGTAATTGTGTGACTCAAATGTCTTGAATAAGTGTTTATGGTGTTGGATCAGTCAGTGTTTACTCAGGGAAACAAAAACTTCTCTTAAAATATTTAAGATAGAAAGAACTTATCATCTTAAGACAGAAAGAAGAGCTGTGAAACTAAACTGGAGATAGTAAAGTATTAACACCAGAAGAAGACATTGTAAACTCTAAGTGTACTGTAAAATATGAAGGTGGTAACACCGGCAACTAGAAAGCGGGTAAGCCAAAGGCTACTGGAACCACTTAGGGACTGTTTAGTCAGAGCTGGAGCCAAGAGGGAATATAGGACCTGCCAGAGAAAAGAGGAAAAATACACTGGCTTCCCCTTAGTTCTACTCTTTCATCTCTCACCACTGCTTCCTATTGCTTTAACCCAGCCACTAAGTTTGCTGCCACAGGAACCTGGTAAATTTAACCTACTGGTTCAGGCTTCTGTTAAGAAGAGCCCCACACAGAGGAGGCAAAGAATAGATTCAAGAAAAAACATACAAAGAACTGGTTCATGGTTCACATAGTATGTGCTTGGTAAATAGTGTACCTCTGATATCTTCCATTACTTCAACCTAATCTCATCCACTTTTAAAGTTTTTACATAATTTTTCTATATGCAGTTTATATTGATGTCACTGTTGGAGTAGGCCAGAATTAAAAATACAGACAGAAAATATCAGAATCAGGAATTAATTTTAAGCCATGTTTTGATTCCAAATTCTCATTGGCAGCTGTTTCAAAACAATTGACAAATGTACACAAATTGTTCCTGGAATCACCACAATCCCCAGATTGTCGGATCTTGGTGTGGGCTTTTTCTACATAAGCAAATTTAAGTAGAAGCTAATTCTGACATATTATTTTCCCAGCCTCATCTCTTGCTATTTCCCAGTACTTCTCCATGCCATTTTTTAATCTTCATCTTTGCCATTACCCAAGATTCCCCCTGACTCAGTGATTTCGCCTGCAGTGATCTCTTTGTTGGAATGCTCTGACATCCCCTTGCACCTGCCGCAAGCCAACTAGTGTGTCAGTTCTCAATTCAAATGTCATATGCTTTGTACAATCTGTCCAGATTGTACAAAAAAACTCCTCCACGCAAAATGAATTGTTCTTCCCACTTAGGTATGATTGTACTTGTTATGTGTCTCCTACTATGCCACTTATCACATTGAATCATGGTTGGCTAGATACTTGTCTGTCTCTTCTCATATGATATAAATCCTAAAGAGATCACTTTTCACGTTGCTTGTATCCTCATTTCTTAGCTTAGTAACTGGACCTTTACATCCACTCAATGAATATTTATTAAAACAAGTTAAAGTTTGGCTGGTAAAGGAATATAAAAACCGAAAATAAACATAGTTTGGAAATTGCCATTATGCCATATTATTTGGAAAACTACTTGAATTATTTAATTCACGTTTTGTGTAAAGGAATAACCTTGATCTATACATTCTATGAAAATATTATTCCATGGGCAAACTCATTTAGCCCTCAATCTCCACTAAGCAAATTTATTATGCACCCCAATACCTCTATTTCAGTATTCATCTAAGTACTTTCCCTCCTGTGTACAAATGGATAACCCTCTTTTTTACCCCAAGGCATATTCAAGCTTGAAAAGGGCTGCAGTAATCCAAAAAGAGAAGTGTACACTGTTCATTCCAGCAAACCATGACTATCAAAGAGAATGCCAAAGGGTGTTATTCATTAAAAAATGAATTAACAAGGCTTTCTGCAATGTTGCTGCAGATTTTTCTTTTACAAAAGACTAAAAGAATGCATGATGCAGTGAATTCAAACCAAAAAAAAAAAAAAAAAAAAAAACATTCTGGCAACCATTCAAATGCAAATTTGACTATGCTGAGTGTTCAGGTGACAGCCTGAGTGTTTATATATTGTCCATCATTGTAGCAGTGAAGCACTCAGACAATCTAATTAGGTTATTAAAATTACCTGTTTGAGAGAGACTAGATTTCCCTGAAAAGCTTCTATATAAAGCTGTTTCTGAATGGCACAGAAAGGTGTACCAGGACCTTTTATGTACAAGGAAGTTTTATGAAAAAATAAAAACTAAAACAAATTGAAATAGACCAACAAATAAAAACAAAATACAAAGAGCGTTTTAGGTTAAGAATTATTCATGATTTCTGTATAATTATTTAATTGTGAATTGGGGTTTTTTCATTCTAGCTTATGTATAAGGTTTCAAATTTATGATTGTCCGTCATAACACGTTAGTAGTTCGAACCATTCTTGCATTGTCAATGTGTTTGTTCTATCAGGTGTATCTTTCCTATGTCCTCACCATACTGACTGTAGTTCTCTCTGCTACAGACATCTCTAGAAATTTTAATAATGTCAGCATAAAGTAGAACTACTGTCTTAAGAGGGGGGTTCACTATCTGCTGCCTGAATATCAGAAAATACAAATTATGATGGATCCTTAACAAACTAATACTCTTTATAGATTCTGCCCAGAGAAATATCTAATGACTTGACCCTAAAATACTGTTAATGGAACTTCAAATGCAGCTACATTTCTGGTTAGGTAGACCATTAATACAATCACTCATGGGATGTCTTCTGTCTCTTGCTTTTTAATATTGTTCGAATCATATGAATGACAATAATAATTGACAAATACTTTCTATTTAATTATGATGGCTGAAATGGGCTCCTTTGTGTCCAGCATAGGCAATGTGAAAATCAACATTTGTCCACCTAACTAGGCTTAAGGAGTCAGCAACAAGTTGAAAAATATAAGTTTACATTGTCTTTAATAGAATTTGGGCAGCCACTTCATGAATGTTTATTAAAACAAGAAAATGGTAATTAATAGTTTCTGTGTTTCTTTTTCTCACTCTTTCTGGGAAAAAAAAGACATAAGAGTACATATCTGGGTAAGAAAATTCTATCATCAAAGTTTTATTTTTCTGGATAAAGTTGGTGGTACTATCTTGGTCCAGTTTCATATGGAATGATAGGAACATTTGAAATTTAGCGGTATGAAAATAAGTGGAATAAATATTTGTCAGTTTAATGTACTTTTTAGAGTAAACTGAAGTCAAAGATTATTATAGTAAACTAAAAGTGTTTTCATAATTTTATTAATTCTTAGAGTGTAAGGCTGATGTTTACCTCTGCACAATTCATGTAAAGAAATGAAGCTTAAGCAACACTGATTAATAGAAATATTTTACCCACCGTTAAGAAGAAATGGGCCAGACACAGTGGCTCAAACCTGTAATCCCAGCACTTTGGGCAGCTGAGACAGGTGGATGACTTGAGCCTAAGAGTTCAAAATCAGCCAGGACAACATGGCTCAAATCCATCTCTACAAAGAAATACAAAAATTGGCCAGGCATGGTGACATGTGCCTGTAGTCCCAGCTACTCAGGAGACTGAGGTAGGTGCATTGCTTGAAGCCTGGATTGGAGGCTTTGGTGAGCTGTGATCACCCCACTGCACTCCACCCTGGGTGACAGAGTGAGATCCTGTTTTGGGGGGGGTTAAGGGCAAAGAAGAAAAATGTTCTTTACCAGTAGCCAATCTCCAGACTGATCATCAAACCAACACTGTACAATGCTGTCCAATTTGTGTTTGCAAACTCATTGCTATTAGAACCTTATATATATTGCCTCTGCTTCAGCCAATCTATAGTATTTGGAATTTCCAGGACACAGCATATATTCAGTAACCTTTGCCATCTTTACATTGCCATTTTCTCTACCCGTAATTCCCTCTTTGCTATGCACTAGACACCACTGGATAGTTTTATGTTTCAAGGCATTTCAAAATGGTATGCTTTTATTATAAAAATAAATAAAGCTTCCATATCTCTTGAAATTGTAAAACTATAGTACACTTACAGTGACTAGCAGAGCTAGAAGGCCAAAATGTAAGGGGTTTCCATGTCTCGGAAATTCTAAGAAGAGATGAACTTCCTAGTTTAATGCTAGGCTTTAGTCCAGATCTTTGTATTATTGACTAATATATCCCATTATAAGCTGAATTTGTTCCCCTCCCACAATACATATGTTGAAAACCCAACCCCTGGTGGGATGGTATGGGAGTTGGTGTTAATTATAACAGATAATTAGGTTAGGAGTCTGGAGCCCTCATGAATAGGATTAGTGCCCTTGTAGAAGGGAACTCAAAGAGCTCTCTTGCTGTCTTACTACCAGGTAAGGACACAATAAGAAGTTGGCAGTCTGTAACCTGGAAGAGAATCTTCACCAGAACCCCATCAGGGTGGAATCCTGGTGCCGAACTTCTAGCTTCCAGAAGTGTAAGAAATAAATATCTGTTGTTTATAAGCCACCCAGTTTATAGTAATTTGTTATCAAAGCTCAGACTAACTAAGAAAATAAGACATATCCCAAGTGCCTAAAAATGATAGGCTCTCAGTTATTTGTGGAACAAATTAAAAAAGGAAGAAATGTTATTACATGAAATCCTATTTCATGATGGTGTGTGTGTACGTGTGTGTGTGTGTGTGTGTGTGTGTGTGTATTTATGTTTTGTTTTATGTTCCAGATGGGTTTGTCCTTTGTCATGGCATTTTGCCCAAGATCTATTCCTTTCTTCACCAAATTATGCCCTTGCATCTCTTACCCATATGTAAAAAGTGGAAGCACTCTATGTTTATCAGAATAGAAAATAGTTAAATATAATTTAATCATAAAATGAAATTTTATATATACAGATTTATGTTTAATAAGCTAGAGTACAGGAATCAAAATGAATCTCAAAATGGTGCACAAATAAAATGAAGTTATAAGTCTGTATATGCCATGTAATAGGACATTTTTTAAACCACATAAAACAATAAAATATAGAATTTTTATGTATATGAAGACACCAAACTGAAGGATAGCTTCAAATTAATGATGAAAAGTTCTGGAAAAGACACAATCTAGATTTCAACTTTATGTGTTGAATTTTACATCAAGTGCTATAGACATATAGAGAGAGATAGATAAAGAGAGATGTGAAACAACCCTAGAAAATTGTTAATATCTACTTAATCTTAGTAGTGGACTTGTAGATATCTACTATATTATTTCGACTACTCTTGTAGTTCAAAACTAATAACAGAGTGAGTGATCTCAACCCTCAAAACGAGTCAACATATGTTTAGTTTTATGTTACTTTTACTATGAAAGAACAATAGCTATATAAATTTCCCAGGTGATGAGATATTTAGTTATTCAAGAATAGTTGCATGAAACTCTAATCTTACATAAAGTTTGTTTCTATGCTCCTGAAATACCCAGAGAAAGAGAATATCCCATTGAATGGAATACTTCAATCCTCGGACTTTCTCACTCTATATTTAGTTGCTCAAGTTTTCCCGATATAATAAATAACAAAATCATGAAGAATTAAGTATTGTTAAAATTTGTATTTTTTTCAAAGTTGTAATACATTTTATTTTATTTCTGCATAAAGTTACTTTAATATTTAAATTTTGAACTCATTTGGCTTTAAATTCCATTGAAAGATTGTCCTTGTCAACCATAAATTTGACCCAGACATGATATTTAACCACGTTTCTTAGTTATGTAATGAAGATAATAATATTACCTATCTCAAAGATTTTGTTTACTGGAGAATAATTAGTTCATATTTGTAAAGCACCTGAAAATCACTTGGCACCTAGTCAAGTCTAAGCGGGTATTTGCTAAAGTGTCTGGGGATGCAGTCATGATAAGAACACAGAGAGCCACACTGGTAATTTTTTAAAAGTGGAAAAAAAATAGGCCAAATGCGGTGGCTCCTGCCTTTAATCCCAATATTTTGAGATCCCAAGCTGGAAGGATCACTTGAGTCAAGGAGTTTGAGATCATCCCCAGCAACATAGGGAGATCCATCTCTGCAAAAAAGTAAAAATATAAAATAGCCAGCCAAGGTAGCTAACACATTTGGTCCAAGATCCTTGGGAAACTGAGATGGGAGGATCACTTGAGACCAGGACATGAGGCTGCAGTAAGTCATGATTGTAACCATTGCACTCTAGCCTGGCCAACATACTGAGACTCTGCCTCCAAAAAATAAAAAAATTAATAAAGTAAAAATTAAAACATTAATATGTTGTACAAGAAAAGAAATGGAATATTACATGTTTTATGGCTTGGTTAAGAATAGTGTTTACATACTTATAAAATATACACACTAAGTATTAATCTAACCCAAAATTATAACCGTACTGAGAGAAAGGGAGAGGAGATACCAGTGTTCAGTATTTGTGTGAATGGTGGAAGTATCAAAGACCTAAATCAATAGCTGATGCCTAAAACTGAAAAATACAAAAAATGAATTAAAATTAATGTGTTTGATCATTTAAAAGGTAAGAGGGAATGACGAATATGTTATCAACTGTCCCACAAATGAAGGTAGTCATTTTAACTTTTTAAGTGACGTACTAGAAAACTAAAACACAGCAATATTTTCAAGGCTACAATCAATGATCATTTTTGAAAGATTGGCAATTATTTAGCAGTAATCGGAAGCAAAAATGAAACCTTCTGCCCTAGATGACCCTACAGGCAGTTTAGCCAGTAGCCTTATAATACTGTCATTTGGAGTTTTATTATTTAGATAGAAAGTTTCTCCATCTAGTTTTCCTTTGAAATACAAACATATTCAAGACTAGGACTATGAATTACTCATTCTTATTCTGAAAGAGTTTATCTGATTTTTTAATTTCATAAAATATAGGAACCTACTATCTCTAAGACGTGGATGATAGAGAAAATAGAAAAGAAACATGCCATAAGAAGACCTTAAATTTGCTAAAGAATTTTTAAAAGTCTTATTGTACCATGTTTATAGATTGTATCTTTCAAAATCTCATGCGGACAAATCCACAAAAGTAAGAAACAATTTCCCAAGGTCTATGATCTATTGTTCAGTTTCCCTGAGAAAGGCCCAGGACAAATGCTATGAGAGAAATGGTTGAATGGGAGTCAGTACCAGACCCTGCTTCTTACCTATCATTGACCAAAGTAGGCCATTGGCAGCAATAAGCTGGGTGGCTCTTTCTTCTTCTTTTTAAAAATTCAGCCTCTACATTGTATTTTCTCTATTAAACCACTTCACACAAACTGATTTATGCTGAAGAATAGGACTGTTTATAAAATTGATGTGTTCATTGGCTTTTTATGATGTATAGAAGAATGTTGGTAATGAAGTAAATGTGTGGCTTTGAGCACATAGAATTTCTTGTAGACTTGGTTTCCTAATATATAAAATAAAAAGATTGGAATAAAATCTCAGGGTCTATGTGAGTTTTGAAATTCCTTAATTCTATGAGTCCTCTCCTTGTTCAGCTTTTAAGGAGGGCCCATACTGAAATTAGAAATGGTATACATGGTAAAGCCTTTCTTTCAAGAATAAGAGGTCACTACCACTGACATCGATGGAAACTGCCTGTGTCCTTTAAGCCTGCATTGCTCAAACATCATATCTTCTGAATTATTCCAAGAACAGAAGGAACAGTTTGAAGTGAACAAGAGGGTAAATGCTAGTGCCATAATTCACAGATGCCTGTCACAAAAAAATTGGAGACAGAGCTCATTACAATCAGGAATGATTTCTATAAAGGAATAATAAAGAGAAATGCTGTCAGGGAGAGTGGTTTTGAATAAAGGAGAAATCCAGAAGAAGGAAAGAATTATTATTTTGAAATCTGACATCTTTTTTCCTTCTGAAATTCCAGTTTATATGACTGATTCTCTAGTTTACTTTGCTACATATAGGCAGAATAATGAAAGCTATAATGTCAAGGACTAAAGAGAAATACACATAAGACTGTCACATCATCATCATCATCAATTATATTGTTGAAAGCCTACCGAGTGTATGACACTATGCTATGAATAATGAGTTATTTTCTCCCCAGTTTAGCTTACAATGTATTTCCCTTACCATCTCAGAGGAAAGAAAACTCAATCTATCTCCACTCTTGGTACTCTATCATATGATAGGGAATACAGCCTGAAAGCAACCTACCATCCTGAGAAAGGTAAACACAGAGGTAAATTTGTTCCTCCTCTGGGCATCTCTTTATTTCGTGATATGTAATTTTCTTTCCTACTATGTATTGTGAATACAAAATTGTGACCTACTAAAAAGCTATACATAAAACATCCCCTCTCTTACATCTGTATAGTCCTATACTGAACTGGCAATGTTAAAAACATAATTAAAGTAATAGTTAAAGAGACAGATAAATTTGCAAAATTGGTGAGAGACATGATTTCTTATACCCAGGATTTAATACCAGGCAAGATAAAAACAACAACAGCAACAACTAGACATACACTAGTAAAACTCTTGGGGAAAAAAGGTAAGGAAAATACATTAAAACAGTCAGAAACAAAAGACTGATTGCCTACTGAAGATATAGGAAAAAAACATTTTTCCCAGTATATTCTTACAACACCATCAGTACAGAAAACTTCTATGACCTTTGGTTACCAAAAAGTATGTGGGAATTTCTCCAACACACCAACAACCAAATGAGTTCTGCTACAGACACCAGCTGGGTGTCCTCCAATTCAATTTTGACACTATCTGCCTGGATATAGCATCAGATAGTGTCAAACTGACCCACAGTTTGAGGATCAGCCTCATAAGATTGTCCCCTGACTTCAGGTGCCAGTTGCAAGTGCAGGTTGTTTTAACTGTGCTTTTAACCTACTTGCTATAAATTGGGGTTCCCAAACTCTCTCCAAGCTTTGAATAATTTTCCAAACTAGCTCACAGAACTCAGGGAAAGAATTACTTATGATTACCGGTTAATTATGAAAGTTATAGGAAGGGACATAGATAAAGAGATACATAGGGCGAGGTTATATGGGATGGGAAATGGAGCTTCCATGCCCTCTCCAGGCATGCCACTCTCCAGGAATCTCCACATGTTCAGATTTCTGGAAGTTCATTTTGAATCCTGTATTTTGATGATTTTATGGAAGCTTCATTATATAGACATAATTGATTAAATCATCAATCATTAGTAATCACTTAACATTCAGCCCACCTCCTCTCTCTGGTAAGGCCTAAAGTCATAACCCTTTAATCATGCCTTGGCCTTCCTTTGAGCAGTCTCCATCCTGAAGTTACCTAGTACCTGCCATTCATCAATCATCTCATTAGCATACCAAAGGCACTCTTATTACTCTGGAAGATGCAAAGGAATTTAGGAGCTACATGTCTATCAGGAAACAGAGATGAAGACCAAATATATATTTCACAGTATCACGCCTATAAGTAAAAGTATTTAGACTGATCTCAAACTTCTTGATACAACAATGGAAGCCATAAATCAGTGGAATCTTTAAAAGCGTTCAACGAAAATAATTTTAACCTTCCATTGTCTACTATAAAACTATAAAAAATAATCAACGCTATTAAGTAAGTTTCAAACAAAAATGATCTGTATTTACTATCAAAAAACTCATGAAATAGAAAATAGTCCTGAAACTGATTGTATATTTAGAAAACTGCATTGTCTCAGCCCAAAATTTCCTTAAGCTGATAAGCAACCTCAGCAAAGTCTCAGGATACAAAATCAATGTGCAGAAGTTGCAATGTGCAAAAGTCACCATTATTGGTGTGCATTCCTACACACCAATAATAGACAAACAGAGCCAAATCATGAGTTAACTACCCTTCACAATTGCTGCAAAGAGAATTAAATACCTAGGAATACAATTTACAAGAGATGTAAAGGACCTGTTCAAGAAGAACTACAATCAATCCACTGTTCAAGGAAATAAGAGAGGACACAAACAAATGGATAAACATTCCATGCTCATGCATAGGAAGAATCAATATTATGAAAATGGCCATACTGCCCAAAGTAATTTATAAATTCAATGCTATCGCCATCAAGCTACCATTGACTTTCTTTACAGAATTAGAAAAAAATGCTTTACATTTTATTTGGAACCAAAAAAGAGCCTGCGTAGCCAAGACAATTCTAAGCAAAAAGAATAAAGCTGGAGGCATCACATTTCCTGACTTCAAATATAGTACAAGGCTACAGTAACAAAAACAGCATGGTACTGGTACCAAAACAGATTTATAGACCAATGGAACAGAACAGAGGCCTCAGAAATAATGCCACCATCTACAACCATTTGATCTTTGACAAACCTGACAAAAACAATAGGGAAATGAATACATGGATACAGGGAGGGGAATATCACACACTGGGGCCAGTTGAGGGGTGGGGGGGCTAGGGGAGAGATAGCATTAGGAGAAATACCTAATGTAGATGACAGGTTGATGGGTGCAGCCAACCACCATGGCACGTGTATACCTATGTAGCAAACCTGCACGTTCTGCACATGTATCCAAGAACTTAAAGTACAATTTAGGAAAAAAAAAAGCCAAAAAAAATAATAAAGTATTTAATGAAACTAAAGAAGGTTTGATATGTGAGATAACTTAGAACATAAACAAAGTGGAAACATTTAGTTTTAGAAATCTAAATAAACATAAATTACCTACAGCAATAATAAAAATATTTAGTTTGTGGGCCCCAAAAGAGATAGACGTAATTGTAGAAAACAATAGCACATAAACTAGGAAGAGAATAAAACATTCAGAGGTAAAACACTGTGAGATCTTTGTATTGTTTATTATAAATAAGATGTTGATTGAGAGAGCCATCTTTTGCCTAGTATGTAGACTTCCAAAAATAGCAACATTCCAAATCTAACTATAATAAAAAGTTCTCTGATGCCATTTTAGAGCAGATATTACAGAGCAACCAAGTAACCTGAAGTCTAAGACCCTCCAAGGAGAAACAGCCTGAGTTCTGGCTGACCTGTAGGAGGGCAATAGTAAGAAAACATGCTAGAAACTATGTAACAGAGCAAGGAAGGATAATCCATCTATTTTTTTTTATTTTTCCTGACAAATTTCTAGAGTCTAAGTGTGGGCTAGAATGAGAATAGAGAAACTATGGGAGCCAGTGACATAAGTGGAGCTTATACCCACTTTGCAGGTCCTTCTCCATACACATCCACCAAGGTCATGAGAGAGACTGGGTACAGTGTAAGAGACAAGAAGCATTGCTTTGTTGATGTCTTCATAAAGGGTAAGTGTAGCCACTGATTCACATAAGAAATGGGCCCTTGCCCAAAGTCATCACTCCAACAAAAAAAAAAGTCTTCAGGTGTTGGGAAGGGGCAGCAAAACATATTTTCCCCAAGGTATACATGAAGACAGAAGACAACACAATGGTATCTTTAAAGTAGTGAAAAATAACTTGAAACTGTCAGCAAAAATATCTTTCGAAAATGAAATAAAGATATTTTAAAACAAAGAAGATGATAGAACCCATTTTCAGCAGACATTCACTAAAAAAAAATTTAAAGTTCTTCATGAAGAAGGAACATAACACCAGACAGAAACTTGGATTCACAAAAAGACATAAAAATATTTGGAAATGGTTAAAACAAAGGAAAAAACATATTTTAAGTTATTTATTCTAATTGCTCTAAAATTACTGTATAAACCAAAAATAGTAAAAGTATACTGTGTTATATATAGCATATGTAACAGTAAAATGTATGACAACAATGATACAACATATAGGAGGGAAGAATTAGGAGCATAAAGTGGCAAGTTTCCTGTATTACACATAAGGAGGTATTTAATACTATTTGAAGGTGGGATGTTGATATGGTTAGGCTTTGTGTCCCCACCCAAGTCTCATTTTAAATAGTAACCCTCATAATCCCCATAATCCTCACATGTCAAGAAAGAGACCAGGTGGAGGCAACTGAATTATGGGAGTGATTTCCATCATGCTATTTTCATGACAGTGAGTGAGTTCCCGTGAGAACCGAAGGTTTTATAAGGTGCTCTTTTCTTTTTGTTCAACATTTCTCCTTCATGCTGCCTTGTGAAGAAGGTGCCTTCCTTCTCCTTCACCTTTACCCATGATTGTAAGTTTTCTGAGGACTCCCAGTCATGTTGAACTGTGAGTCAGTTAAACCTTTTTCCTTTATAGATTACCCAGTCTAAGGCAGCTCTTTTTAGCAGTATGAAAACAGACTAATACAAATGTGATTAAAGATTTATAGTTTATACCCTATGAAAACTGCTAAAAAGAGTTTCAATTTACCTTTGAAATTGTCTCCACATAAAGTTGTATTTATATATGCAGGAATGTCAGTCCTGTATAGTTGTTCTTCTCCAGGATGTTTTTGGATAGACTTTGACCTCTGCATTTCAATACAAATTTTCAAATAACCCTTTAAATTTTCACAAAAATATCTGTTAAGATGTTGTTTAGGGTTGCATCACATATTAAGAAAATTTGAGCAGAGTTAATATAATTACATCCACTTTTCCAATCCAAAAATGTGGCATAATTCTCTATTTGTTGGGGCTTACCTTGAAATTGTCTCCACATAGAGTTATATTTATGCATGTAAATATATACAATTTTTTTTGTTTTATTCTTCTGTATTTCAATTTTTGGTGATGTGTTAAGTTGTATTTTTTTATTAATTTCATTTTCTATTTATTTGTATGTAGAAACAATTGGTTTATTTCTAGGAAACTTGCCAATTCACTTGTTAATTACAATAGTTAATCTATATTCTCTTTTAGGTTTTCTACATTAAAAATCATACCAATTATCAACAATGGCATATTTATGTAATTATTTCCAATACATACACACTTATCTAGTTATCTTACTTTATACTGACTAGAAATTCTGATCAAATGTTAAATATATGTGATTATAGCAAAAACCCACATTCAGAATGAAGGCCTTAATTCAGAGGAAAATCCTGCAACTCCTGATGTTTTGTTTTGTTTTGCTTTTGTATTTGTTGTTAATCATATTTTATTAGGTTAAGAAAGTGATCTTCTATTCCTTGTCTAAGATTTTTGGTTATTAATAGGTAAATTTTGTTAAATTATATTTCTGCATTGATTAAAATGGTCATATGACTTTTCCCTATTTTATTAATATAATAATCACCCTTATTTACTGCCTAGTACTAACACAACTTTGACAACTTAACATTATTCATGAAAATATATACATATATTGTATATATGTAATGTGTAATATACACACCAGACACACCACATACACACAAACATCAGTGGTTTTGGAATGGCAATCTTTGTTTAGGAGTTTTGCACCAATGTTCATACAAATTATTGGCCTTTCTTTTACCTTTCTTCTAAATTCTTCCACAGTTTTGGGAATCAAACATATATGAATCTTCAAAAGCAAGTTCAAAACTATTCATACTATAAAGAATTTGGCCAGAATAAGCAGCAAAAGAAAAATATAAATAAAAGGAACTATTTGTTAATATTTTTGTTATATTTGGGGACTTCATTTTCTGTAAAAGACTGAAGTGTTCTCATATTGCTAAAATTTAAAATATTTAGGACAAATTTTGCATTGATTATATTATTAAAATTGAGTTATATAGACTAATTTATTTTAAGATACACATTATTACATTGGCAAATCTGGCTAAACCTATGAATAATTTGAGAAGTGAATTGAACCATGTTATACATCGTTACCTGAATGTTTATGTCCTTTAGGCATATTTAATTGTAATAATGTATTGATAAATTTCCTATATTTTTAGAATATCATCTAAAAAACAATCATATACATTCTTGAGATGGTAAGTTACCCATCCTATTGATCTTATGTTGAATCACAGGAACAGTACTAAGGGTTAGAAAGGTGGTGTATGTAAGGTATGGCATAGTGTTTCTGATGATATGATCTCCTTTTCCAGGGAAAATCTATGTGCTCAGATATTGAAGCTGAATAGGAAAAATTTTATATATCATAGAAGACTTTGAAGTATTTTAGCCTTGAGTGAGAACACAAGTCTTCTCCTTTCATCCTGCCCAAAGAGTAATAATTCTCTCTTGAATCAAGGCCTGAGAATTATTCTCTGGGATTAGGCCTGGGAGTTCTGCTCAATGAGAGGAGTATTTTTCTGGCTTGGCTTAGGTGTTGTTTTCTAATGGGATAGTACTTTGAAATGCTTTGTGTCATTAATCTCTTCCAGACTCATTTTCCAGTGAGGCTGTGCAGTAAGATAGACAAGTGTATCCTTTTTACCTCTTTCAACACAAAATGGTCAGATAGAAACATGATTCATAGAAAGACTAAGTCAAAGAAAATATTATTTGAGTTTGGCTTTAGTCTTGTTCTCAAAGACAAGAATATTTCTCATGGCGGAATTGCACCTCAGACATATTTGCTAAAGAATGGAAGTTCATACCAATTTGAGACCAATACCCTAAGAAATAACAATCAACAAATTTAACTGGAGCGTCTTCAGTGTAAAAAATACACCTGACATATCTAGAGGACGGGATGGCAGTATCTAGGGATATTACTTAAATCTTATTATATCAAGTACATAGCTAATAATTTGTATTTACTTAATTATAAAGTGTTGTAGGATATACATAGTGCCATAAGCGAGTTAGAAATAAAATAATTCAGTAAATTCAAGGAAGAAGAGAGCACAATAAGTAACAAAAGTTAAAAAGAAAAGTCTAGTTAAGAAGTAATCTGTTTATCAATACCGTATTAATGCATTACAAATTCACTCAAGGTCCTCCTGTGAAGGAGACCGTGTTCATGTAAAGGATAACTGTATTAAAATAATATTCCTTTGTCATGTACACACACACAAACACACACAGTCACTTACACTAGTCTAACCAGTTGTACTGTGCTTAACTCCTCTATATGCAAAGAGGAAAATATGATGAATAAAAGCAATAGACACAAAGTCAACGTTAGTGCTAATAATATAATTTGTGTCAAGTGCCCTTAGAGCTTGATATGTATTAGGACTGAGTTTTTATACTGAGAACATATGCTTATGACTCTTAATTAGCACGTTGTTATTCTTGCATCTATGAAGCTTTGGAAAAGAATGGATCTAGCAGAATGGTAGAGAAAAGTCATCTCCCAATTTCCAATGCAAAAGAAAAAATCATTTGTTTTTATTTTAAGACAGAATGATATTACCATTTATATAACCTGTAAAATATAACTTTTTCTAAATAGTATTTATTTCTTATTGGTAATTACATACCCTATAATACAAAACAGAATACTTACATGAATGAGGAACTCATGAAATATTTTTGAATTAGACATTGGCAAAAATAGATAGTACAAACTAATAACACAAGAAATGACATGTTATCCATAAAGACAGTGCAATTTATCTCTATTTTCAAATAATCAGCATAGCTTTGTTGTTCTTTTTAGTCATTTGTCGTCTTCTACTTGTTAACTAATTCAATTTATTTACACTTTCTTATTAAGAATGTTTATTGCTAGTAAAATGGGTAAAAATAATATATTAAAATGTATTACTGCTTTTAAAGATAAATGTGGCTGTGTGCAGTGGCTCATTCTTATAATCACAGCAATTTGGGAGGCCGAGGCAAGAGGATCACTTGAGGCCAGGAATTTGAGGTTGCAGTGACCCATGATTGCACCACTGCCCATCAGCCTGGGCGACAGAGTGAGACCATCTCAAAAACAAAAGTAAATGTGTCACTTTGTTTAAATAATTGCATTCTTTCTTATAGTTCACATTCATAGATAGGGTCACAGAATATTTTATTTTATTGATCTAATCATTTTTTTTAAAAGATAGTCACCGGAAATGTCAATCATTTGCCTTCCTGAAGAGATGATTCAATTTCACTAAAATGGCTATTCTACTACACAATTATTCATAGCCCTACATTTGTAACTGTAAATAAAATAACTTAAAGCCAAGAAATCTCACAAAATATTAGGAATAAGGGGCTTTTCCTATATGAATGCAATGTTTTATTTACACTCACATCTGACAAGAGGTTAATTTATTACTGAGCTGGTTGATGCATAATACAGTAACACTTAATTAAGGGCCCCAATTTCTTGAAAGATAACTCTCAAAGAACAACATTATTCCAGGAAATTTGATTTGAAGACATAAGTAACATACAGAATTTTAAATAAAGGTTGAAGAGATAACATATAGAATTTAAACTAAGATTAAGAAACTCATCAAATACAAGCAGTTACTCTGACTCAATTAAATCAGTTTTGTAGGCAAGGAAATATGCACTTGTGTAAATTGACGACTCTTTAGAAAAATGACTTAATATGTCAAGAAAAACATTAGTGAGTGAAATCCTTCCAGGAAAATGTTCTTGTGATTACATTTATATTGAGTACTGGCTTGTCTTTATCATCTGAATCAGCTTGTGACTATTGTTGATAGGAAAAAAGTTATGCATAAGAATTCAGAGAATTTTTCTTTAATGGTTAGAACCCTGTGGAAGGGAAAGTCCATGATATGATTATGTTAGTAAACACCATCAGGAAATGTGTAGCATAACAGATTGCTATAATTCTTCTCCAAGAGTTTTATGTAAAAATATATATTTGATTTATAAAAGTAGTTTATGTCAAAGCTTTAATTTATTTCCCTGGTCAACAAATATTTACTGAACATACACAATGAACCAAGTATTATCCTAAGTTAGAGAAGTGTTCCGTTTCAAGGAGTTTAATTACCATGCAAAAAATAATAAGCACATATTTATAATACAATGCGATAAATATCTATAAAGATACAGATTTTATGTTAAGATACTATACAAAGGAAAACTTAGCTAATTGTATAAGGAAAATAAGAGAAAAATCAATAATGATTTCTTGCATTAATATACTCACAGTTCATAAGAATTCAATGAAATCTTTAAATGCAATAAAAAATATATTAAAAAAAAGACTAGCAGCATCTCAGAGAAAAGCAAATATAAGGAAATAGAATAGATAGATAAAAAACAGATAAATAGAGAACGAGAAGATGTAAAGAGCAAGGTTTGCATGTCCAATGTCATGTAGTGTAGTACCAGGTCACTGGTTACTCTGTTTTTTTGTTGTTGTTGTTTTTGTTGCTTTTTTCTCCAGATCCCATGCACTTCTCACCACGGATCCCTATTTTTTAATGTGTTTATGATGGCAATACAGGAGAAGAGGCTATGATGCTGTATATAAAGATCCATATCAGATAAATGATTTGCATTTGTCTGTAGAAAGTAAGAATTGTTCATTATTTTTATGCAAGAAAAATGACAACAGTTTTAAAGCCGTTGCTCTAAACATTTAGGATAGAAGAGAAGAAAGCAAAACTAAATATTAGGAAATATGATAATAACAACTGAACTGGAGACCTTTTGAATCTTATAGAAGACAGGCAATGAATTTATAAAGGAGCATTGAAGGTGTTATTTCAACATACTTGGACATCTGCTGGAATTAGGAAGCTCAAGCAACAGAAGATATTTTTTTACATCTCCTTAGTTATGCATATATAGTTTAATCTACTTGAGAAACTCTTAACATCTAAGTTGTATCTCCTCTCCGAAGGTGCTGATGACCAGTTGGCTTTCAGAAACAAATAACTGGGCATTTCATTGAAAAACATTTTCCTCTACAGCACTTTTGGTGCTTTTCTGATTACTTTAAGTGCAGGTGTTTTGATATTTTTTCAATTCTTTATTACTACAATTTTACATGTTGTATAGGAAATAGAATATGCTCAATTTTTTCACAACTTAAATTCATTTAAGTAAAAAATTTCAAGAATTAATGACTCCAAAAAATTGAATGAGTGATGATTCTATTACTTGACATTCGTAGAATAAATAAATTGTAAGAGACAGAAGTATTTAGTTCTGCATGTAATGAATTTGTTGTAATTAGAGTCAGATATGACAAAGAAAGGTAGTTGAAACTCTTGGAGACGGAGGGTAGAATGATGGTAAATAGAGGCTAGGAAGAATAATGAAGGGAAAGGGAGTGATGGTTAATAGATACAAAACTACAGTTAGAGAGAGAAACTATGATCTAATGTTTGGTAGCAAAAAAGGGCAATTATAGTTAACAATAATTTCTGGTGTATTTCAAAATGACTAAAAGTGTTGGATTTCAATGTTCAAAACACAAAGGAATGATAAACGCTTAAGGTGATGGATGCCCCAATTACCATGATTTGATCATTACACAGTGTAAGTTTGTATCAGAACATCACATATACCCCATAAATATGTACAAATAAAAATTTTTTTCAAATAAATTTGTTGTAATATTAAATATTTCAAATGAACAGCTGTGAATATCACTTAGGATATCTGAAGAGTTTGGGGAGTAAAGGCATAGGTTTAGGAAGCACCAATTCCAAGAGAGCTCTTAATGCCTGAGGATTCAATGTGGTAAAGGAAGAACACATAAACATTGCAGAAGAACTTTGGTCAGAATGTATATAAAAACAATGAAATGGTTACAAGAGAAGACTAGATACTTACAATGACAGATAGCAGTGACCAAAGACAAAGGAAGAAAATCAAAGAGAATGCTGTCACGAAGGATAAAATATTTTAAAGATACTTAAAAAACTAAGTCTTAGGGGGCAAAAATAAATATATTTACTTATCAAAAAGCAGAGGGAGACATAAAAAAGTAGAAAATAAAGCAAGCAAAGAATAAAGCACAACAAAAAGACATAAATTTTAAAATAGTTATAGTTAATTAAGAGACAATAATTATTACAGCTAGGTGGGTCATAGAAGGCATACCCAAAGATGTGTTATCAGGGTTGTTGTGTGACCAACGTTGTGGAGGTAAAGCTGGAGGTTTGAAGGAGTGAGAGCCCCATATGGAAACATCAGGAGTAAGAAAGTCAGAATTCATTTGGGTACTCATAAGTTGTTAAGAGTGAATGGATCACAGAGTTTAGGAAAGGGGGCTGGGTAGAGGTGAGACTAAAAAAATTAAAGAGAAGTCAGAAGATGGTCCACCCTCTCATTCTATGCTCAGGAAGTCTGGTTTTGTCCTAACAGTTATAAGGAAACATGGACAGATTTTATGCAGACAATTTACATGGTCACATTTTCATTTTATATACTCCATTATGTTGTAAATATGGGAGTTGAAAATATTGCAGGCTAGGAACATCTTTTGGAGGCTGGCCTTTCTTTTAAAGTAGAAGATTAAGAGATTCTGCACTAAAATTGTCAGCATGTGGAAACAATGCCAGCCTGTGGAGTTGCAGAAGTGAGGGCAAACTGAAGATTTTAGGGAGTTGTATAGAGTCTCTAGCAAGACTCAATATGTCAGAGCTCCAGGGTTTTGAGCAAAGCTGTGAATTTTCTGCAAATAAATATTCTGTTTTTAAGAAATAGTTTTTGGCTTGTCATTGGGCCCCAGCAGAAATCTAAAATTCTGCAAACTGGACTGCTCTTTATGAACTGGGTGTTATCTGATACAGAAAGTCATAAATATGTGATGTGCAACAGCATTCCATCATTAAATCTAAGCAATATGTACGCATTGTCCTCACTTTGCATGGCTTCAATATGCACAAATTTCAGTTACCAGGGTTTAGTTAAACACCAGTCCTCCAACAACACACTTCAAATTCCAAGCACCGTGGCATATTAACTTTGAGTAATTATATGACATATAATCTTCACTGGTAGCTCTTTAATCCACAAATAACTACATAAATAACATATGGACATATGATCAGTGACCAATCATGTAACTTTTTTCAAAGTCTATTTATGATTGGTCACTGAAACTGTTATTCAGTTCATGTTCAGATAGGAAAGAAAATATTTATGTTGTCTCTTTATCTTCCAGTGATAAACCTCTTTGGATATTGGCAACAATTGATAATTAAGAGGGAATTGGCCAGCTTAGATGAAAGTGTAACAAAGGAATAAAAAGTGATATTCCTGGAAAGCTGAGTAAGACCTCAATAGAGTTATAGAAGAAATATCTGAATATTAACACTACTGCCATTGGAAAGACCCTGAATATGTGGAGAGAGGAATACAGCAAAGGTGAAATAATTTATACAAACCAGAAAGTGATGAAAAGTATGATGATATCCCTGGGGAAGTTCCACATTAAAAGAACTTTCAGAGATATTCCATGACACTGAAAGTGTAAAATATACTGGCTGTGGTGACTCACACCTATAATCCCAGCACTTTGGGAGGCCGGGGCGGATGGATCACCTGACGTCAGCAGTTCAAGACCAGCTTGACCAACATCGTGAAACTCTGTCTCTACTGCAAATGCAAAAATTAGCTGGGCATAGTGGTACATGCCTGTAATCCCAGCTACTTGGGAGGCTGAAGCAGGAGAATCACCTGAACCCAGGAGCCGGAGGTTGCAGTGAACAGAGATCATGCCATTGTACTCCAGCCTGGGCAACAAGAAAAAAGTCAGTCTTAGGAAAAAAAGAAAATGAATTAAAAAAAGAAAGAAAAGAAAGTGTAAAATATAAAATTTGTAAGCTGAGACAAACTCAAAAAGAAGTATGACAATTTACCAAGACATGGATAAGATAACCATTCCATCTCTAAATTATGTAATGAGAGGAAGGCAAGCACCATTCAAATTGCTCTTGATGAGCTTTTACAAAGAAATAAAACACTTTAATTCTCAATGTATTGAAAGTTTTAAATTATGATGTATTAAACACATTATTTGTATTACTTATTTTCAGTTCCCTATATGTTTATAAGCAAAACTGAGAGTTGTAAAATATTCTGACTGACAAAACAATGTATTGGTTGCAGAATAATCATAACTTTTCAAGCTGGTGAGATCAGCCTTTAGTCACTTTCATAGTCCTGAAAAGCAAAAGTCACTAAGGACTCAAAGCTTCAGTAATAAAAATTGTGTCACTCCAACAGGTAATGAACCCCAAACAGCTGAAGTACTGGCTGAGAGAAACAACAACATGGAATAGGCAGTGGAAGAATGAAGCAGCAAACAACTATGGTCAGTTCAGAATGAGCTATAGCAACATACACATACATAAACCATTCAATCCTTTCACCTTCCACTCCCTAATTTTATTTCCATAGAGCCAATGTTGATGTTATCTTTACAAATTCACATTACAAAATATTCAGGTTGGGATTGTAACTGAACTCAAAGGGGAATTAACATGGTCAGAGCTAATACAGAGGCTAATGACACTATGTCTATCTGCTTTGGAAGAAGGAGATGGTGTCTTATGCAAACCATAGTTGTATCATTTTAAAGAGAAACATGATAGCTTATTATTGCATTCAATCTAGACTATAAAGAGAAACAAGTGGTGCAATTGGAAGAAGTGACATGAGTTAGTTCTGAGTAATAATATTGAGTGACTGTGTGGGTCATATGCCTTTTTGCTCCCTACTCTTTGATCTTGGGCATTCTATAAAATGATCTGCCTAGTGGAGAGTAATATTTTACTCTGAATGACTTTATATTCCTTTCTTTTGCCCCCTAAATTTTTCCAAGCAACCTAGGTTCTGCTTTCCCTACTTCTTCCAAGCACTAGGGCTCTTTCCTGTTTGTAAGAGTCAGGGATCACACAGATTACATTTTTCAAGCTTTTGGCCAACTGATTTCTGGTTGTGAACTGCCAATGGTAGGCACTAGTAGGAGATCTGAATATGTACAAAGTAGAAGAGAAGTGACTCTTTTCTCTTCAGATCCCTTTTTTTCTACAGTATTTTGAATAATTTCTACTTACATTTTCTTTTTTTTTGCTTGAAAATTTATACTGTGGTCTACTTTCTGATCAAATAGGACTAGTGATTGATTGAATATTGGGCTTTGGGAATTGGAAAGAGTCAATGATTACAAAAATCTCCTAGCTTAACAATTGTCTAGATGCTAAACAGTAGGTTTATAAGGGGTAATGATGTGTAATTAATATGGCAAATGCTGCCAATATTTCAAGCAGAATGAAGACTGGAAAGGAAACATTGAATTTGTAATTAGGTGCCCACTTTCAGTGTATTTACCAAAACACCCTTATGGTTAGTTCAGCGTTCTCATTATCTTAAGAGCAAATTGGACATTGAATTTTATATATATATATATTTACTTTTAAAACAAATGCAGGTAATGTATTTTTAAAACCTAAACATAAGTTAGTAGAAAAATAAGTTGTAGGCCACTCTTTCAAAATGATATGAAGGCAAGAGATTCATAGGGTAGTATCATAAAAGGTGGCAAAGTTATTTTTCTATGATAGGAGATGTGGGGAAATATGTCATATTTTAAAGCAGAAGAGAGAGAATATACAAGAGGGAGAGAATTAAAATGCCAGCAGAAGAGCAGGGAGATTAATAGCCAGTTCCTAAAGGAGAAATGGATCAACCACAAGGATGGAGCCACTAACCCTGTCAAAGAAGAGTCACTCATTTCCAGGAGACTTTATGAAAGAAGGGAAGCAGAGGTAAGATGCTGCAATGGGAATGAAGATGGACTAGGAAATTCATGCAAGATGAATTTAATATCCACACAACCAACTTTTTACATGCAAAATACATCTCAACCTCATTCTCAGTGAAAAGCAAAAGCAAAGTAAATTGAGGTTGGCAAAGCAAACAAGAGAATAAAATTGGAAGGGAAAAACAAATACAATGATGGTAAGAAAATAGAAGTATCTAGGCCCATTGACTTAATCAGCTTTTATAACTAGTCATAGGTAAATCAGGAATCTGATTAATTAATTAATCTTGAATTAATTGGAGGTTACGCTTATATCTGGACCTATATATAACATTACGTATAATCTGTAATATCATTTAACTATTCTACTCTAAGTTAGCAATGTTTTTAAATACACAGGTATAAGTAGTTAAATATACATTGCTGTGTATAAATTTTTGAAGAACTTTTTTAATTTGTACTTTTCATATATAAATTATAAGCTATACAATCCTATCCATATTATAGATATTTTGTTGTGGCATGAGAGCCCTAGATTGGTAATCCATAGATTTGAGGTGTTGTGCCTGCCTATATTTATAAAGCTTTGAACTAATCATTTACTGAATTAGAGCCTATTGCTGTTGTAACAAATTACCATAAATTTAATACTTTAATATGTTGCAAATTTATTAATAGATATTTCTAGAGTTCAGGAGTCTGAAATGGATTTGACCATGCTAAAAATCAGCATATTTCAGGGCTAAGCTCCTTCTGGAAGGTCTAGAGGAGAAGCCATTCTCTTGCCTTTTCTAGCTCTCTATGCTGCCTGCATTTTGTGGCCGTAACCCCCTTTTCCATTTTCAAAGCCAGCACTGGCCAGCCAAATCTTTTTCACTCTGCACCACTCCAACATCGATTCCTTAGCTGTTTTTTTCTTTTTCACTTTATAAAGACCATTTTGATTATGTTGGGCCCACCTGGGTAATCTAGGATAATTTTTCCATCTTAAGATCCTTTACATAATCACATATGCAAAGTCTCCTTTGCCATGTAAGATAACATTTTCACTGGCTACAAGAATTAGGTTGAGAATAACTTTGGTGGGGATGGGTGGAGGTCAGGGCAGTAGTATGTCTACAACATTTGATGTCTTCTGTGTATCATTTTTTCTCATCTGCAAAACAATATAGGCATTTAAAAAGACATTGAGAAAAATGCCACATATGCACATGTGTGTGTGTGTGTGAATAAATGAGAAAGGATAAAATGCAATTAAATATAAGAATAATTATTCAATGCTAAAGCATTCTAAATTCCTAAGCTCCTATTACACAAATTTTCTTGGCCTTAGTTTCCTTTGGACCAAATAATTGCTTCCACCAATAATAAGACAAACCTGGGCAGAGTTTTTAAGAACATAAGTGTAAGAAAATATGGACAACACACAAGGTATAATGATCTCTAAACCATAAGTAATAGTCTGCCTTCTCCAGATGTATATATTGTCTGAGAACATTTGAGGTTGTGAGTCATATTGTTTAATTTGAATCTGCTATTCAAAGGAAATGCAATATAATGAAGAAGGAATTTCCTATTAGAGGACACAGAGTATTTTACTCTTCTCTCTTTATCTCTCCTCCTTCCTTCACTAGTTCCAAGAAAGGAAGAACTTTCACTATCATTAAAGAATTCATTTGAAAACAGTCCCTACCACAGTACATGAAGCATTTCCAATATTACTGACGTGTTTAGAAATATGAAATGTTTAACAACCACGTCAACAATAAAAAAATGTTTTTCCTTCTGAAAATATGATTTTCTCAGATGATAGCCAAATTTGAAGTTTTCTTCTGTTGCCTGCCTACCGGCTTTGAACTCTTTTTTCCATTTAATACTACTCCACTAGTATTACCGCCACTGCTAATATTAGAGATCTCTTATGCTCCAAGGACATGGTTTAATTAAATACTTAATTATTTATCTTAAAAAACAGAAGGAGGAAGGAAATTTTAAAATTTATTTTTTATTTTATATATTTAAGGTGTACAACTTGGTGTTTTACTACAAATAAGCAAATTAACATATTTATCACTTTCCATAGTTGTGTGCGTATATGTGTGTTAAAATCTCCAAAATCTACTTTTTTGCACATTTTCAATATATAAAAAAATATTATTTATAGTCCTTCTGCTGTGCATAGTTTCTAGGCATATTTATATTTACTTTTTAGGCACATTCATCATACATAATGACTACATCTCATCATTTTATCTCCTCTCTGCCTCTGGTAACTAACTTTCTACTCTACTCTCTTTTGAAGTATTTGACTTTTTCTAGATTCGACATATAGAAGAGAAATTATGCAGTATTTTTCCTACTGTGTCTGGCTTATTTCACTCAGCATACTGTCCTCCACTTTCATTCATGTTGTTGCAAATGGTTTAATTTCCTTCTTTATTAAGAATGAATAATATTCCATTGTGTTATATATACCACAGTTTATTCAATCATCTGCAGACTAACAATTGTGTTGTTTCTATATTGTGCCTATTGTGAGTAATGCTAGTGACTTTGTGTGAAATACAAAAAAAAAAAAAAAAAAATTGCCAAGGTCAATGTCAAAGAGATTTAACCTTATGTATTGTCTTAAGAGTTTTATGGTTTCAGGTCTATGTTTAGGTCTTTAATCCATGTTTAGTCAATTTTTGTGTATGGTGTAAAAGAAGGGTCTCATTTCATTCTTTTACATGTAGATACACAGTTTTTCCAACAGCATTTATTGAAGAGACCATCCTATCACTATTGTCTCCTTTTGGGATTGTTTTCAAAAATTTGTTGGAAATATATGCTTAGGTTTATTTCTGGGTGCTCTATTTGATTCCATTGATATATCTGGCTGTTTTTATGCCAATCAAGTTGTTTTGGTTATTATAAGTTTGTAGTAAAATTTGAAATCAGGAATTTTGATGTTTTCAACTTTATTTTCCTTTCTCAAGATTACTTTAGCTATTTATGGTCCTATGTGGTTGCATACACATTTTAGAATTATTTTTTTCTATTCCCGAGAAAAATGTCATTAGAGTTTTTATAGGATTGCATTGAATCTGTTGACAACTTTGGGTAGTGTTGACATTTTAACAGTATTAATTCTTTCAATCTATGGACACAAAGTATCCTTTTATATATTTGTATCTTCTTACATTTATTTTACTGATGTTTCATACTTTTAAGTGTACAGATTTTTTATCTCCTTAGTTACATTTCTTTATAAGCATTTTTATTTTTGTTGTTATTGTAAATGGAATTGTTTTCTTGATTCTTTTTTTTCAGAACACTTGTGATTATTGTATAGAAACACTACTGAGTATTGTATGCTGATTTTGTACCCTCCAACTTTATTAATTCTAATAGGTTTTTTTGGTGGAGTTGTTAGAGTTTTCTATATATTAGATTATGTCATCAGCAAACAGAGAGACTTAAATTTCCTCCTTCATCATTTAGATGCCTTTTATTTCTTTCTCTTGCCTCATTGATCTGGCTAAAACTTCTAGCACTATGCTGAATATAAATGGTAGAGCAAATAGAAATAGATAATAAAAAGCAATAGAAAATATTTTCAAATGAGATCTTAGAGATAAAGCTATTCTTTTTTTGTTATTGTTACCATTGATTATATTAGTAGCAGAATTTTCATAAATACCCTTTATTATATTGAGGAAATTTCCTTCTATAATTGTTTGAGAGTTTTTATCATTAAGTTTAACTTTATTAAATGCTTTACTGCATCTATTAAGATTGTCATGTGGTTTTCATCTTTCAGTTTGTTAATGTGGTTTATCATATTATTTTGGCATGTATATTAAACCAACCTTGCATCCCAGGGATAAATCCTACCTGGTCATAAAACTCACTGTAGTATTTCTTATAAGGCAGATATAACAATGATAAACTCTCTCAGCTTTTGTTTTATCTGAAAAAATCTTTTGCGCTCCTTAATTTTCAGAGAACAAGATTTATGAGTATAGTCTTCTCTAGTGGCATTTCTTTCTCTTTCAGCACTTTGAATACATCATTCCACTCCCTTTTGACTTGCAAGGTTTCTGCTAAACAAATCTGTTGACAATCTAATAGGGGCTTCATTATCTGTAACAAGTCGCTTCTCTCTTGCTACTTTCAAAATACGTACTTTGTCTTTTACTCTTGACAATTTGATTTTAATGTGTCTCAATGTGGATCTCTTTGGATTCATCTCATTTGGTAACCTTTGGGCTTCCTGGATCTTGATTTATATTTCCTGCCCTGAGGTTGGGAGTTGTCAGCTATTATTTTTTAAAACAACGTTCTGTCCCTTTTTCCCTTTTTTCTCCTTCTATTACTTTGGTAATGCATATATTTTTATCCTGATTGTGAACTTCTTATTGAGTTTACTGGTTCTTTCTTCTGCTTGATCTAATTTGCTGTTGAACCACTCATGAATTTTGCAGTTCAGTTACTGTACTCATCAGCTCTATTTTTTTATTGGTCCATTTTTGTATTTCTTTATGTTTCCTAAAATTATCAGTTTGTTCATGCATTTTTTTCTGAAAGTGAGTATCTTTATGAAATTATTATTTATATTATCTGTTGGGTAAGTCACATATGTTTATTTCACTAGAGATGGTTTCTGTGGATTTATCTGGTTCTTTTATTTGAAAAATATTTCCATTCCTTCATTTTGGTTGACTCTCCGTGTTGCTTTATACCAGTTTTGTCAGATTGGCATCATGTAAGAAATAGACTTCACTAATCAGCCTTGTGAGAGATTCTAGGTGACTCAAATTTTTGTGCTAGTTCAATTCATTGCATTTTTTCTTAGTGGCCCTATCAATGTGTAGAGACAAGCAAGATAAAAGCCAGTCCCTTGAGATGCAGCTGGATAGGCTGGAGTGCTTTGCGTGCTCCAGTTCCTTCTATCTTCAGGAAAAAGATAACTGACAGCTAGAGTTTAACGCCAACTCACCCTCCACCAACCTAGGGATATAACCCGAAGCAAATGCCTGTGTTCTCAGTCATAGTACACACTCTGGACCTGGGAATAGATACTGAAAATGCACCCAAACCATGCCTTTGTCTCTGTGATCCAGAAAAACTCAGGAACACAGAGCTACATCGACTCTCAGGGCTAGCTGATTTATGAGCCAGGCCTTAGGATGGGAGCTGTAAAAATTGCAAGGCTCAATGTGTGGACACTCTTTCCAGGGAAAATCTGCAGCCCTGAATTTATTGCTAGAGTAAACCTGGGGAAAAGATGAAGGAAATACCCACACTCTCATTCAGACATATGGAGTTCTACTGTTTATCTGCCCCATTGTCTCTCAGATATAAGCTAGCCAGAAGTTCAACCCAGGGGCAGCAGCTGGAATAGTGTGCAAGTTAAGCCCTTTCAAAGGGAAATTGGGATATGGGCATTTTAAGCCTATTCTTTCTGAACTGATCTGAGGGAAACAGCTGCTGGAAGAGAAGTGCTAATATGTACATTCAAAACCACCTCCTTATTCCCTGAGGTTTGAGGAAACTCACAAATGTCATGTCCATTCCACTTCTAGATACAGGTGATTCAAGAGTTAGATCCCCTGGTAAAATCCACAAAAGTTGGGGTATTACATGTGTCGCCAAAACTTTTCACTTCTTAGGGAGGAGCTGGGCATTGAGGGTTCTTTTCAAATTGCAAGGTGCTGAGTCTGGGGTGGGTTTTATGCACAGGTGTTTATCAGCTTTTTCTATCTTTTGCTGGGAATATTTTATCAGTTGTACTGTGGGTAGGACTCTCTCAAACTAGTCTGTGGATTTTTCTGAGGGAATTGATCCATGTGTAGATGTTTATTTAGTGAATTTATGGGAGGAGAGACAGTCAGGAGACTCCTATTCTCTCATCTTACTGAAGTCACACCCCAACCGCTACCTTGAGAGGCACAATTATTATTTACATTTTAAAGATGAAGAAATTAAAGCCAAAGAGATTAGGAAATTTGCCACAAATTGAATACAAGTAAGTGACATAGTCAGAATTGTAACACTTGTAGTCTGGCTTCAGAGCCTTATTCTTAACAGCCTTTTTATTGTTACATGAATAGCAAGGTTGACGACGACCACACAGCATCCAATCTTAATTTTGATTTATGATTCTTATCAGAGAACTCCATTACCAGTCTTGACAGCTAAATGAAGAGTGTATAATATTAAGCATTGCTCTTTTGCATATTATTCATAGACTCGGGGATATAATTTGACTGGAATCTCTGGTCTTCCTCAATTGTTTATGTGACTTCAGAATAAACCAAGTACATATTGACTCACTGGAAGAGATCAATAGCAACTGTACAGTGGAGATTACACCACTAAACAGCCCATGTTACATCAATATCTGTAGAAAGAGTTAGACAATGCTGTACACTAGCTCAGACTGTTCTTTTGTGATCCTAGAAATGCTCTGTAACTAAATCAGCTGGGAACCTGGAGTCAGAAGAGCTGGTAAACAGTGAACACATCCTATGTCAGCAGAAGACTTCATGTCATGAGTTAATGACACAATACAATTAGGAAAATAAATATCAGTGTTAAAGTACAAACCCCATGAAATTGGATTAGAAAATAAAATCCAAATAGATGCTTTGTCTGGGTATATTTGGATAATTGAACACATATGTTTACTTCTAACAGCTCTTAAAGACTTGCAGAAATATAATTAAGAAAAATTATTTAAACATACATGTTCAACAGAATACAAGATGAGATGACAGTAGATGAATAATACCAATGATATTTAAAGAAGGAAAGCAAAAAAACATCAGTACCAGGCCTAGCAGAGTAGAGAAGCTGAAAGTAGAGAAGCAGAGTAGAGAAGTGTTACGGTTGGGAGTGGTGGGAATCTTGCAAAAAAATCAAGTTACATAATCTCAGGAATACTTAACTATTGCAATCACCAACTTCTTAAATTGGGACTGAGGGTGTGGAAATGAAGGTAAAGTCGTTCTATATCTGTACAAAAAGTTAGACACTACCATCCTCTTTCTCTCCCAAAATGAAGCAGTGTTTGCTCCATCTGCAGCTATACTGTATACAGTTTATAGAAAACATGAGACAGAGAGATTAGAAATATAGGTATATTCGAGGACAGAAGTGAAGCACTATAATGAAAACAGAGATGCAATGAAAGATGCATAGTGAAAAGGGAGACCTCTTTATTTCCTTGCCCACTAAGGTCCAAAAGTATTGTTAGCCAGACTAATAAACTTCAGGCAGAAGACTGAAAAATTATTTTACTAGGAAAATTGTTTAGCCCAGGAAAAAAGTCTCTAGAAATAAGGAACTTGAGGCAGGCAGGGTGTGATGGGGGAGGGCTGAGTGCCAATGAAATGGTAGGATCGCTAGACACTAGGTATGGTGAAGAACAAAGAGTAAAATTTTTGTATGTGCATGATGTGCTTCCTTAAATATTGGCAAAATTCTAAGCATTCTGAGATTATTAGGAAAATTATCAAATGTGGAAATCTGAGACCAAAGCTTATATTATACAAATCTTAACAGAATAATACAGTTATATGTGTCTTGGAATATTTAAATACATTCTTAATCATATCACAAATATATATTTGTGTATATTGATATATAATATACAGAAAGAATAACCTCTGTATTAGTCAGGGTTCTCTACAGGGAGAGAACTAATAGGATAGATGTATATATGAAGGGGAGTTTATTAAGAACTAGTAACTCACATGATTACAAGGTCTCACAATAGGCTGTCTGTAAGCTGAGGAGCAAAGAAGCCAGTCCAAGTCCCAAAGCTGAAGTACATGGAGTCCAATGCATAAGTCCCAAAGCTGAAAAACTTGTAGTCCGATGTTTGAGGGCAAGAAGCATCCAGCACAAGAAAAAGATGGAGGCTGGGAGGCTAAACCAGTCTTATCTTTTCACTCTCTTCTGCCTGCTTTTTATTCTGGCCACACTGATTAGATTGTGCCCACCCAGATTAAAGGTGGATCTGCCTTTCCCAGTCCACTGACTCAAATCTTAATCTCCTTTGGCAATACTCTCACACAGACACACCCAGGAACAATACTGTATATCCTTCAATTTAATCAAGTTGACACTCATGTTAAACAACACCAGTTCAAACCTTGTCAACTTGAACCCATACACATCTCCTGAAATCATATGTAATCTTCAAATAAAGACCTAACACCATAAAAACCCTAGAAGAAAACCTAGGCAAAACCATTCAGGACATAGGCATAGGCAAGGACTTCATGACTAAAACACCAAAAGCATTGGCAACAAAAGCCAAAATAGAGGCGAAGGATATGAACAGACACTTTTCGAAAGAAGATATATATGAGGCCAACAAACATATGAAAAAATACTCATCATCATTGATTATTAGAGAAATGCAAATCAAAACCACATTGAGATGCCATCTCACGCCAGTTAGAATTGAGATCATTAAAAAATCTGGAGACAACAGATGCTGGAGAGGATGTGGAGAAATAGGAACATTTTTACATTGTTGGTGGGAGTGTAAACTAGTTCAACCATTGTGGAAGACAGTGTGGCGCTTCCTCAAGGACCTAGAAATCGAAATTCCATTTGACCCAGCAATCCCATTACTGGGTATATATCCAAAGGATTATAAATCGTTCCATTATAATGACATATGCACATGTATGTTCATAGCGCCACTGTTTACAATAGCAAAGACCTGGAGCCAACCCAAATGCCCATCAATGATAGACTGGACAAGTAAAATGTGGCACATATACACCATGGAATACTATGCAGCCATAAAAAATGATGAGTTTGTGTTCTTTTTAGGGACATGGATGAATCTGGAAATCATCATTCTCAGCAAACTGATACAAGAACAGAAAATCAAACACCACATGTTCTCATTCATAGGTGGGTGATGAACAATGAGAACACATGGACACAGGGAGGGGAGCATCACACACTGGGGTCTGTTGAGGAGGGGGCCAAAGAAGGGACAGCAGGGGGGTGGGGAGGTCGGGAGGGATAACATGGGGAGAAATGCCAGATGCAGGAGACGGGGGGATGGAGGCAGCAAACCACATTGACATGTGTGTACCTATGCAACAATCCTGCATGATCTGCACATGTACCCCAGAACCTAAAGTACAATAAAAAAAATTGAAATATTTAGATGGCTGATTATTTTTAGAGGGAAATTATTTAATAGTATGTAAGGCTGATACAGCCACAAAAGAATGGTCATGAGAAGACTTTGAAAGATGTAATTTGTAAGAAAACATGCTTTGTAGGTGTGCTAATTGTTATAAGAGAAGAGATTCTAGATTTCCATGTCAAAATCACCAGTAGTCTCAGGGTTTGTGAATACTACCAACCTTTCGAGAAGCCCTTAGTGTGAAGCTGAACATTTGCCACCAGTATGCCTTGTCCCTGCAACCCACACTGCGGTGAGATTGGCTTCCCTAGGCACAGTGCCCGACCCTGACCAAGAAGGACCGTGAAAGCAGGTAAGTAGCTCAGTTTCTGTCTCTGCTCCTATTATAATATTTCAGCTGAGATCACTACAAAGTGACTCAATCACTAGTGATGAGAAAGAGAGCTGTCTATCACAGTGCAGATTTCTATATTATGATTCAGATTTTTATTTTAGTTTCAGACTAGTTTATTTAGATTTACATGACATTATAGCAAGTATTCAGAAAACCAAAGAAACACATATGAAGTTTAGACATTGAGTAATATATCTGAAGTTAGAAATAGGTGCTAGAATTACACATAGAAAACCCCTCCATTAGATACTTTATGTTTTGTTGGCCTAGTCGCCTTACGTTTTTATTGTAAGGTCAGGCAGCTAGGACCCAGAAGTACTAGTTTTGTTCCCTGCAGATGTGAATACGAGGCCAACAGTATTTTATAGACTATAGCCATTGGTTGTGGAGCTTCAAATATGATCCAGAAAACTACAGCTAACACAACCCAATGGAGCAGCTATTACAGTAGAATTTACTGCCCCAGGAATGTCTATCCTCTTCATAAAGTATCTTTGAGTATTGTTTTATCTTGAATTGTGTTCCCCTAAAATTTATATGTTGAACTAACTGTCTGCTAACCCCCAGTACCTCAGAATGTGATCTTATTTGGAATAAGGTCATGTATAATTAGTTAGGATGAGCTCATGATGGAATAGTGTAGGCCCCTAATGCAATATGACCAGTGTCTTTATAAAAGAAGACCATGTGAAGAGACATGGAAGCACACAGAAAGAACATCATGTGATGATGAAGGCATGTGAACACCACATGAAGATGAAGGCATGTTAAACCCATGTGAAGATGAAGGCATGTGAAACCCGTGTGAAGATGAAGGCATGTGAATGCCACGTGAAGACAAAGGCATGTGAGCACCATGTGAGGATGGAGGCATGTGAGCACCACGTAAGGATGGAGGCATGTGAGCACCACCATGTGAGTGCCACGTGAGGATGGAGGCATGTGAACACCACCATGTGAGTGCCACATGAGGATGGAGACATGTGAGCGCCATGTGAGGATGGAGGCATGTGAGCACCACGTGAGGATGGAAGCATGTGAGTGCCACGTGAGGATGGAGGCATGTGAATGCTGCGTGAGGATGAAGGCATGAGAATGCCATGTGAAGATGAAGGCATATGAACATCATGTGAAGACTGAGGTGCTGTTTCCAGAAATGCAAAAAAATGTCAAATGTTGCCAGTAAACCAGCAGAAGCTAGGGAAGAGGCATGGAACAGATTCTCCCCTCTTGGCCTTTGGAAGAAACCAAACCTGTCAACACCTTGATTTTGGACTTCTAGCCTCAAGAATAAGTTCCTGTGGTGTAAGCCACCCTGTTTGTGGTACTTTATTATGGTCACCCTACACAACTAATTTAGGTGACAATTTTTAGAGAGAGACAGAAACTAAGAGGTCATTTGATGCTGGAGAGTTCAACCTCACATTCTTTGCAGGATCAAATCATTTGTCCTTAATACATATTAAAAAATATTACAACTTTTATTTCTAATTCATAGTCCCTGAGTATCTATAATATCATTTAAATTTTGTATTAGGAATCATCAAAAGTAACACCTAAGAAATTTAGTTTCTACAGAGGGTTATGAGATTTTGTTGCTAAATGTAAAGATAGTCTTTTAAAGAACTGTTTGCTTAATACTCAGGTGTAAGTACCACCACTAGAAATTGTGTTCACAAGATTCTCAAGGCAATATTCTCAGGACTTGGTGTCTATAAGTTTAAGGAGATGGAGCCTGTTCAATGTCTAAAAACAAGTGTGAGTAAAGTTGGGCCAACCATATTTGGAACTGTGGTTAGTCTTTTAAAGCTTTGTAGGATTAAGTTTCCACAAAAAGGAACACAATTTAATTGTCTCATTCATCTCTCCAATTTCTGGTACACAAGAAAGAAAATATTTGCAAAATATCAAGATGACTGAACCCAGGCTGACTAGCTCATGTAAAACCCTAAAGGCTCCTGGCCTCTACTCCCAGCCTGCTTCTAACCAGAGTTGTTGTTAGGGTATTCACCACATTTTTGGGGAATAAGAAAACAGTGCCTCTTCCCAGATGATCAAACCAACCTTATCTGTGACCAATGACTGAGGAACTACCACTCAGAAAAACAATGATAAATTTCCCCTGTCTTCTACAAAAACAGAAAATTAAGTATCTTCTACAAAAATGGAAAACTTTTAGTTTGGCCATTTTCTATGTATATGTATTTGTCTACATACATATATTTCCCAAAATCATGTTAAAGGACTGTATTCATTTTTTTTAAGTTGCCAAACCAAAACCAAACAACGCTTTTCAGTTAGTTCCAAATGTTGGGCTCACTGATGGATTACTGCATTTGGTGATAGTAGAAAAAGGACTCTAAGATTTGAGAAATTTTAAAACCAAAGCCAAAATTCTTGTCCTAATAAGTCTTACCACTTGATAATTCATAGTATTATCTAAATAACACCCATTCAGTAAAGATACTTCATGTGAATAAAAGCCAGCCAAAGACAAAAGCTTAAGTATTTCTTAGAAATGCCTGGGAGTTGGGAGTGGAGGTGGCAGAGTGATGTCTTGAATATTGAGCTTCAGAAGCATTTTTGCTTGCATTTAAAACTTAAGCCAAAAATGGCTAAGGAAAGAAGCACTTTAAAGTTCTCAACCCAAGGAATAAGGGCTAAGTACCAGTAATTTTCATAAGAGAAAAAGAGTTTTGAATTTGGAGAAAATACCAACAAGAAGATCCCCGAAAAAGAAATGAAAGATTCAATCCTGTGCTACATTCTTTAATCACCAATTTAAAGTCCTAATGAGTAGCCTTTTCAGTGAAAATGAAAGGGCATCTTGTATGAACAAGAGAAATGGAGAGATGAATCTAAGGCACTTTTCTAGGTAACAATTAGAAAGTTGGAATAGCTACCTCAGGAAATGTGAAGGTGTTGTACAAATTCTGTTCTCCCTCTCCTTCTGTCCCTTCCCCATCTTTCACTTACTCCCTCTCTCCCTTCCTGAACTTCTCCCCTTCGCTTTCTCTGCTTTTAATTTTGTTTCATATATTCTTTTATTCTGAAAAATATGGCAGAAATATCTTGAATCGCTTAACACTAGGAGAGTGGAAAGATAAAAATCTTGAGTCAGACACCCTTCTAAAATTTGAGATTTCCTTACACAAAAGTTCTAGAATGTTTTTAGCTCACATTTATGGTGTCATGGAAACATGAATGATTTTTTAATTTTCTGCTACTAAAGATAACTAAACAATAAGATGGAAATGAATGACTGGATCCCAAGCAGTCTCACAACAAGGGGCAATGCTTACACTGAGTGCTGAATGAGGAGTAACAGATGAACAAAAAAGCATGAAGAGTAGATACCTGAGGAGGAGATAAATTTAGATAGAAGAAATATGTTCAAAGGCACAGGGTTCTGAAAATGTTTGCTTAGTTCACCTAGGATGTAAAACCATTTGGTATGCTAAGCAAAAGGGACAGATTTGACAAAGTTCCAGGAGATGAAATTAGATGGTAAAGTCTTCTGTATTAAGTGTTAAGAACTTACCTGAGATTCAAGGTGATACAAGAGCTCCTGTTTCCCCCAACTTCCTCTGTGTTGTAATACAGCAATCAGGCTAGACAGGGCCAGGAAGGAGCATCTGAAGTCAAAGTTGATGCCACAATCACAAGTGCTCAGCTGCATTCTCTTTGGCTCCAGAGGAAATCCAACAGACCTAAAGACAGAGGAAAGAGCTTGTGCCTCCTCAAGAGCTGAGCAAAAACTAGGATTTTAGCATTGCTTGAGGAGGAGGAAGATTTTGGCCAGCAGAAGCATAGAACCTCAGAGAACTCCTGTCCCATCGACCTGCTGTGACTCTGAGAGGGCTTGTTCTATCCTGTGACTCTAGAGAAGCATTGCAGCAGTTTGTAGAACTTCGGTAGTCAGAGAAGTTTTCTACTCAATCCTGAAAAGGTCTTCTCAAACCTCAGCTGACTGTCCTCTGCCCACAAAGACAGAAACAGCCTTGCCTTGCACAGCTTCTCGTTCATTTCTGCTTGAGAGAGCCTAATGGCCAGGTTGATGTGCTGAGAAACCACATACCCTGATTAGAACTAACTTAAGTGGTTAGTTTTAATTTTGGTTCTTAAAATAACCAAAGGGAGAAGATCAAACTGAATCTAAGAGTGACTACACTTGAATGAAAAATGATGGCCTCAGATAGCTAAGAAGATGAAAAAAGGAGTGATGTGCAAATTTTACCTCAGTAAGTGTGACTAAAAAAATAAGAACTCTCAAAGAGATATCAGCTGGTGAATATCAACAAAAGATGTACAACTTGCAATGTAAAATATCAATAAAAAGCTGAACAGGTATGCTTAATATTCTGAAAAGCAAAATACTACTATCGTTGTGGCCAAAGAAATGCAGTCTCTAATTAGGCCAGAGGAACTTCCTATCCCTCATGGCAGATAATGTTGGTGTATAGGAACCAATGGCCCAAGATTGGGAGGGGGATGATTCTCCAAGGTACCAGAAGAAGAAAGAAAAGATGTAGGTAAGAAACATCTCTACATACATACATACCTTGATGCAGTGGCTTGGGAAACTAACAGTCCTATAGGAATGTATACCTAATACTGTGAATTTAAAATAGTTTATGTACTGATTGAACATGAAAATCCAAGCAGGCTTTTGTATTTGCCGGCAATTGGTTCCAGAACACCCCAGGATATCAAAATCTGCCGATTTTCAAGTCACTTATAGAAAATGACATAGTATAGCCAGTCCTCCATATTCAGGGGTTTTGATGTTTATGGATATGGAGGGCTGACTGTAATTTCAATGCCTGTATCAATATAAAGATAATTAGACATACTTCTACACAACTGTACTATGGAATATTATATAGCTTTTTAAAAGACTGAGTTAGAACTATACCCATTAACTGGAAGACATGTCCATTATATATGGTTACACATGAAAAACAAGTTATGATACTTCTATGTTTTGTTATGATACTTTTATGTAAAAATCTAAAAAGAGGGCTACCGGTGCTTTTTATATATCTTTGAATCTTTGTCACTTTGTATAATGGGTTTATAAAACCTACGCAATTTAAACATTTTTGATTAAGATTTTTTAAAGCAATCTGAACATTATCCTGAATTTTATGGAAGCCATTAGGAAATTTTTTTCTAAGGGGAGAAATTATGAGGTTTACTTTTTAGGTGATCACTACAGAAGTTATATAAAAGAAAAGCAAGATTGACAGAAAGAACAGTTAGGAAACTACCATAGATATCCAGGTGGTGGCAGTAAAGAAAGGGACAGCATTTCCAAAAAAATATATAGCTCATCAAATATAAATAGGTGTTACACAAACATATTTTAAAAACTAATTGGTGTCACTGCCTGAGGCTTGAGTACAGAACACTTTCTTTCTGGAATACACCACAGGGCCAAAGGTGGCTGACTGGATCCAAAGCCCTGAATTAGGTCCTGTGAAGAGACTGATCAGATGAAAAGAAAGAAAAATAGACTAATGCGAATTGCCAGATACAGAGAAAAAGAAGTAGAGGAGCATTTAAAAAGCCAGGATCAAGAATCTGTGGTAATTCCGCTGAAATGGCACTTGTGTCAAATAACAGAAATGTCTTTTGAATCTGACAATAGAGAGACTACTGGTGGCCTTAGAAAGAGTGCTTCCTAGGGAATAGAGGATGTAGGGAACAAGGAGGATTGAATGGATCTCAGTGGAAGGAGAAGAGGCAGAAACTGAGCTCATCTTTGAAAAGTCCTCTTTGGAAGAGGAGAGAACGGCTTGGTGCTTAATGGGAAATGAGATCAAGAAAAGTTGCGTTTGTTTTCTTACTAGTTTTAAGGTAGGAGAAACTTGAGCCAAGGGGCAGATAGAGGGTTTGTGAGCCCCAAATTGTACATATGTTGGGAGGCTTCCTACAGGAAAGATAAAATTGCACATAGAATTAGTTATCTTCCATATAAAAAGTGAAACTATAAAACTACTAGAAGAAAATATTGTGGAAAAGCTCCATGACGTTGGTCTGGGCACTGATTTATTTTTTATATGATGCCAAAGGCACAGGTAAAAAAAGAAAAAATAGACTAATGGGTTTACATCAAACTAAAACACTTCTACACAGCAAAGGAAACAATCAACAGAGTGAAGTGACAACCTACAGATTGGAATAAAATATTTGCAAACCATACATCTAATATGAGGTTAATATTAAAATATGTAAGGAACTCAACTCAAGAGCAAGAAAATAAGTAACCTGATTTTTTTAAATGGGCAAAGAACCTGAATAGAAGTTTCTCAGAAGAAGACATGCAAAGGACCAACAGGTATATTAAAATTAAAAATACTCGATAACACTAATCATTAGGGATATACAAATTAAAACCACAATGAGATATTACCTCACCTCAGTTAGAATGAATATTACCAAAAAGGCAAAAGATAAGTGTTGATGAGGATATGAAGGAAAGGGAAGCCATGTATACCATTGGTGGTAATGTAAATTAGTATAGTCATTATGGAAAACAGTATGGAGGTTCTTCAAAAAGTTAAAAATAGAACTTTTAGCCATATGATTCAGCAATTCTACTACTGGGTATATATCCAAAGAAAATGAAATCAGTATATCAAAAAGACATCTGCACTCTTACATTTATTGCAGCGCTATTCACAATTTCCAAGACAGGGTATCAACCTGAGTATCCATCAAAGGGCAACTGAATTTTTAAAAATATTTTGTATATATACACCATGGAATACTGTTCAGCCTTAAAATAAGGGGATCCTATCATTTGTGACATCATAGATGAATTTGAAGGACATATTAAATGAAACAAGCCAGGCACAGAAAGACAATTATCACCTAATCTTATATAGGGAAACTAAAGAAGCTGAACTGATAGAAAGAGAAAAATGATAGCAGAAGCTGATGGGAGTCGGAGTTTGGAGGAGAATGGGAGATATGTGGTCAAAAGGCAAAATTTTCAGTTAGAAGAAATAAGTTTAAAAGACCTATTGTACACCATGGTGAAAATAGTTAATAACTATATTGCACACTTGAAAATTGCTAAGAGATTAGATTTTAAGTGTCCTCACCACAAAAAAGTGTGAGGAAATGCATATGTTAATCAGCTTGATTTAGCCATTTCATAATGCATACATATATCAAAATATCACGGACTTCATTAGTATATACAATTTTTGTCAATTAAAAAAATAATAAAATTAGTTATAAAGGCAAATGTTTATTTGGAATGAGAAATCACACCAAATTATACATTGTAAGAAGCTAACAAATTCCATGATCCAGAAAAAATAAATTTTTGTTTTAATCACATTATATACCTCTATAATACTTCTACTCTATGATACATACATATATATATATATATATGTCTATATACTATGATTTTAGGCTGTGTAGTCTTTGAACACTTCTGCATATGATAATGATTTGTGTAATATTTTCTACAGAGAGAATAGAAAGATAATTTTGGCTTTCCTCTTGTATATCATACATCTCTTATGCATGTTCTTGGCCTCACCTGTCTCTTGTAGCTCTGCAAGGGCTCTGTCTGACTTCCTGTGATGCAATCTAATGGGTCCTTTTTTTTTCTTTAGAACCCTGGGTCTTCCCTGTTGACACCTGCTCTGGGATTCTGTTAATGCCCAGACTCATACATACTTGGGTGCTCCTCTGAGCACCCAAGGAATAAAACTTTGACCAAAAAGAGAGTGAGCTAGAGAATAAATGTTTACACTTCCCCCCTATCTCTGCCCCTGAAAAATGGTCTAAAAGTGACACTGATAGCTTTGGGGGGTGTTCTCAATTTATGTTAAAATATCTTACTTTTAAAATTTTCAAAAATATTTGAGCATGAAAAAATATTGACTTTGAAAGGAACATATGAAAATGGGGATGCAGTATTGAACAGGGAAGATAATTAGCATGCAAATGGCAATTTTATACATGAATTACCAAAGGCAGCGGGAGAATGATTAGCCTCCACTTGAAAGAGATGTTCAGGAGATATTGCCTTCGCATGAGAGAGCTGGGTTTTAAGAAAGGCAAACAGGTACAGAGAATATTATGTGAACATTTTGAAAGTGTGGAGTTTATTCTCAAAGAAAGAGGGAACAATGGTAAAGGCTGGCAATGAAGAAATCACTGGACATTCAAACCAGGGAGAAGGACACATATCACAGTATTAGAAAGAAAGCAAGGGAAAGGAGGGCTCATTGAGAAAAGACTTGATTCCATGTCAAGAATTCCAAGGATGACAGGGACCAGAGGCATCCATGTGTGCAGAAATGCAAATATATATGAAATATACCATTTTTTTTGTTTCTTCTTACCATATTTACTTCAGACTCTGAGACCCCCAGATTAGGAAGAGAAAGAGACAGCAACAGTGGTTCCTGGTTTTCTGGGTCTCAATGTTAAATGGAAGAAAACCAAAAGTTTGTGGGATATGATGATAAGATAAAGTGCATTATTAAAAAAATCAGCAATTTATGGCTTTGTCTGAGAGCTTTAAATAGATTGTTGGCCAAAGAATTATTTCTGCTTCAGCATATTTTAACCCAAGTAGAAAGAGGGATAGTCAAGTGTGAGTCCTGATGAGAGCCCCAACATAGTTCCTAACCTCCATAAAGCCCAATTCTTAGAGGAAGGAAAGAAGAATGATCAGTTCAGGTCCAGTTCAGCCCAGAAGGAAGAAATGATCTTGGCTACAAGGAGGCCTGATTTGGCTTTTTATGAACACCATCTCCTACTCCTAGTATCTGCTAGAATTTTCACTGTGCTAATATTTAATAGAATCCAGGATTTATCAACAAAAATGGGGACCATAGTACCACACTAAAAATCAATGACTTCTTTGAAAAGTAAAAAAAATGTCAAGTGAATGCAAGATAATAGTAATAATAAAATAATACACAAATGCAAGTTAGTGGTGAATTTGTTTTCTCAAACTACACTTTGAAATTCTATGAATTATTTTTTCAAGATCACTAAGCAAAATGACGTCTTTCTTTTGTGACTTCTGTCTTTTGATATTTTAGTAAAAGAGATATTACTTAGCTATATTCAAAATTTGAGGGGAAAAAAATAAGCAATAGGAACTTGGCCATAAAGTGACAGAATTATGTAAGTAAACATCAGACTATACATGTAGGATGACATCACTTTTCAGATTATGATTGTTTAATTAATTCAAAAATTGATTATATGTAGCCATCATGCTCTGAAAGGGTTAATTTACTACTTACAGATAATCCAGCTACTTTCAGAGAGGATTAGTTAGCTCACCAGCTTCAAGAGGATAAGTGTGCAATAGCAAACAGTAAGGCCCACGTGAAAATGAGGAAACACCAAGCCAGGGAATAGGCACACAGCACTAATCTCAGACTCTAAGCAAGACTGAGAGACAATTGTCTATTCAGACAAGTGCATACAGTCATGGTCCAGGCCAGCACTCCCTTCTCACACAATTTACCTTTAGAGGAAGAAGTGGCTTAGATACCCAATACTATACCAAAGCAATAGTGATGTTTGTCTTTGCACAGTGCCATCCCCCAGCAATTCCCCAAAGTGTATGTACAATAAGCTAAAAGAGAATAATCATAGACCCACATGTATCATGTAAGAATACAAAATGTCATTAATATATTCTTTTAGGCCAGGCATGGTGGCTCACAACTGTAGTTCCAGCTCTTGAGAGATCAAGGAGCGTAGATCACTTGAGCCCAGGATTTCAAGACCAGCCTGAGCAATACAATGAGACTCCATCTCTACAAAAAAAATCAAAAAAAAAAAAATCAGCCAAGGGTGCATGCCTGTAGTCCCAGCTACTCAGGAGACTGAAGTGGGAGGATCACTTGAGACTGGAAGGTCAAGTCTGCAGTGAACTGTGAACATGCCTCTACACTCCAACATGGTCAACAGAACAAGACATGGTCTCAAAAAAAAAAAAAAAAGATATTTTACCCAGTTATCACGTAAGTGCTGGCTCACATGCCCAGAGACCCAAAATTCTATATTCTATGATGTTATATATTACAATTATATATTCAATTATATATTCTAAAGAGTGAGTCTAAAATGCTAATTAAGCCTTCTGGCATCTCTTCCTATTCTGTTTTGGATTTGTTTGTTTTCTTTTTCCATTTCTATTTTTTTTTTTTTTGAAAGAAAGAAAAAGAGAGGAAAGAAAGTGAGAGTGAAAGAATGAAAAAAAAAAGAATGTAAGAGAAAGAAAGAGGAAGAGAAAGAGGGAGAGAGAACGAGATTCTTTTTCTATTGCCCAGGCTAGAATGCAGTCTAAAAATGGGTATTAAAAACCTCTTTTATGCCAATAATTGTACTTAACAATGGAGACAGGAAGGAATAAGAGA